>CM076580.1:295799371-295889740 GCA_034641835.2 Pinus albicaulis | reverse complement strand
TTATGAACATGTGAAGAGATGAATGAAGAGGGCTAATGACTCAGTTTCATAGCCAGAAATTCATAAATGCATGTAAACATAAATATAGAAATTACACCTATCTTTGACTCATAGACTGGGATACTATGTAGGATAGATGATAGAAGGGAAAATGAATAACTGACATAAATGTAGACATCCAATAAAGGTATCATTAGAACAAAATATAAAAACAAAATATTTATAAACTAAAGAAGTATTGTCTGTAGCGTGAGAAATTAGAGGCAAAATTCATGACTACTCACGCAGTCTCAAGACGACATATGTCGTGAACAAATCCAAAAACATATAACGTTGTAGATTAAGTACCTTGAATAAAATTTTACAAACAATTAAGATGAGTGGAAAACCATCTCTGTACTGGATTCATAAATCAAAAGACAACAAAAACTCAAGTCTCAAAGTAAGCTACAACAAAAAAAGGAATTATGATATAAAAGTGAAAACCCAGAATTTTAAATCAAAATATCACTCTACAAGAGAAATTAAATATAAAGAAATTTTATTTTCATTTTTATTTTTATTTATTTATTTATTTTTCTAAAGTTACGTAGAAATAAAAATTTGCCACTATAAGTAGACAAAAATGTACTACGTAATTTATATCTTAAATGCACACACAGGTTATGGTAGGAAATATAGAAAGTCATAGTGTCTAATGTTTAATGTCGTTGACATACAAAATAAACACTCAAGTAAATAACTAAAGTGTAATACGCCCAATAGAGTATTATCTTACCAAGAAAAATAAAACTAAAAACAATGGTGTCGTGAGTAGTTCCATGGCAAATTCATACAGCCAGTGAATATACATAATGCCAAGAAACAGAGATAGCCTGCCTAATGGTAGGTTGCCAATAAACCCATTTAAATTTACAAAGGTATGAAGTTCAAGGGAATAACAAAAAAAAATTGGGTCAAACGAAAATTAGACCAAGGGTTCACAAATAGTGAACTGGCTCATAGGCCAATAACCCAGAAAAATTGAGGTTCTAGAATTAAAAGAAAGATTTAATATTCAAATTAATTCATTAGGAAATACCCAGAGAACAAGTGTACAAGTGGCACCTCAAAAGTACAAGAGGACCATGTGAAGCCCACGTGGAGGGGCCCCATGGAGGTCTAGTAGAGGGCCAATTCAATACATGGGTAATGTTAATATAAAATAATAATTAGTATCATAAAAAATCTGTACTTACCTTAGACTTAATTATTGCATCCAAAATTGGTGTTAGGATTGATGTAATAACCATACCTTATGAATATGCTAAGGGTATTTTTATATCACTTATTAAGTAGGGAGCATGGTAATGGTGAGTTAAATTAATTATGAAAGAGGTAATTCAAGTTAGAAGTATAGGGTAATAGAGGTAAGGGATAATTATATGGTAGATATATATTAAGGGATAAGAATTAATGTGTTTATAAATGTAATAATGTAATGAGGAAGTAAACAAGGATTAGATTACTGTGGAAAAAGAAGGTTATAATATTTCATAAGATTAAGGTGGACTTATGTAATGCAATTAAGGAGAAGGATTAATTAAATTAATTAGTAGCAGAGATAATGTTAAGAGGATCAATATTGATTAAAGGGAAGTATAGTATTCAAAAAAAAAATGAGTTGTTACAAGTGGTATGAGAAGCCAAGTTAAAACTGTGGGCCTATGGGTCCCAACACATAAAAAAACTCTACTGTCATAAAAATTTAAGTTATGAAGTAATTTTATTCATTGTTTATGAATGATAATTGTGTTTTGTAAATCGGATTGAAGTGCAGAAACATTGCAATTGTTTTCATCTTTGACAAAGTAGAGTTGTATGTGGAACTAAGGGATGAGGAGGTGACAACAAATTTTAGGAGGAAATTATTTAGCTAAGGATTAGCAATGAATGTTTACTACAAGCTAGAAATTAGAAAGAGAGGTTGATAAGGGAATTAACCTCAATATATATTCATCATGATGAGGAACTAGAAAGGAAAAGGAACTAAGATGAACCCAACTCCAAAAGGTATGAGATTGGGGAAGAATCTGGTGAAACATATTCAAAGTCCAAAAATAAAAAGGAGTTGCAGGGGGAATTTCGCAAGCTTAAGCTTCCAACATTTTATGGGGAGAATGAAGAGGGTCTAGAAGCCTAGCTCCTTAACATGATATAATACTTCCGAGTATATGAATACAGAAGTAATTTGAAAGAAAGACTCACAGTTTACCAATTGCAAGGTAAAGCCACACTTTGCTGGGAAGAGACCAAAATCATACACTTGCTTCATGAATATCTTATTTCATAGGAATAATTTCAAGAGAAATTCAAATATTGATACATCAGTGAGAGGTATTATGATGACAGAGAAAATCAATTTCATGAGATGAGGCTTTGAAAACTCACTATTGATGAATTTGTGACAAAGTTCACCAATCTACTTCGCTATGTGCCATATATAATGGAAGAAAAATCTAAATTACAATGATTTATGAACTTTTTGCACACTATTTACAGAGAAATATTTGAATTTGATAATCCTAAAACAGTGCATGAGGTTGTTTGGAAAACATGACTCTGTTACCAACAATTTAAAGGCATGAATGATATTTGAAAAATTATCAAAATAAGAAAAAGGGAAGGCCGAAGAATGTTCAAAAAGATCCAAACCACCTTATCTGGAGAATTTTGGGAAAAACCACCAATGAAAAAGGTTCAATAAGAGTGTTGAGATCAGACTGTCGATTCCGACACTGGTTCCAAGGACATGGAAGGGGACATGAAGTGAGAAACTGTGGTAAATACCAAATAACCATTTAAAGTTTTGGGATGTGGTGAGCCTCACATGTTGCGGGACTGCTCACACAACACTCGTATAATTCATAACATTCAAGCACTGTGGGAAGAAACCACACTAAATGACATTGCTCGAAACATTTCTTGGATCATTGCAACACTAAAATATAGAAAGGCTGAGCATCAATCAAATATGATTGAAATTAAAGGTATCATCTCTCACCAACCTATGTATTTTTTAGTTGATCCAAGAGCTAGTTGAAGTTATATTAGTCCACAAATAGTGGAAAAATGTAAACAAAAAACAAAAACATTTAAGCACTCTTGGCTGGTGTAGTTGGCTACAATGACAAAAACGAAGGTCAAGCATAAATTACACAAAATTGTGTAAATTTAAATGGGTATATGATAGATTCCAAGTTAAATATCCTTGACTTGGGATCTTATCAACTCCTAGTTGGAATGGATTGGCTAGAACAACAAAATGCAATAGTAAATTTCTTAGAAAAAACAATGACTTGCACTGATGCTTTAGGAAATTTTGTGGTAGTGTTGTACAGTACAACAACCCTCCCCATTTCAAATTTTTAGAAGAGATATCATTCAGAAATAGGTCCCCTTTTTCTTTTTAGGAATAAAAGAATTAGATGAAATCCGATCATTTTGAATAAAACAAATAAAGAGTCCATTGTTTCATAAATCACAAAGTGCTTATAAACAAATGAAACATTGAAAATCCATGATCCAATGAAATATATAACCTTTTATCACATCAACATAATACATAAAGTGTTCATATTAAACAAAGTTCGATGTCATACAGTAATCACAATCGCAAATCAGAGATATCTTAAAAGTTTTACATTTGTTTTGAAAAACTCCGATGCGATGTGATGAATCGCAAATTGCATTTCGGAGAAACAATGTTACATGGAATTATTTTATAAACTCCTATGTGATGGCCTTCATCGCAAATCAGAAATTGCAAAGTTTTTAAGTTTTTACATTTGTTTTGAAAAACTCCGATGCGATGGACCCCACTATCATCGCAATCGCAAAATCGGCGAATATCGTTTACAACTTACTTTCTTTGAAAATAGTCGATGCGATATACCATCATCGCAATCGGAAATCGACAGACATCATGATATGTTATTTTTTATCCTTGTTGAAAATTCTTGATGCAATCAATACTTTATCTTTATGTTTGTTTTATACTGTGCATATGATTTATTCATCGCAATCGCAAAATTCAAAATGAATTTTTTTATTCTCATTCCAAAAACGCCGATCTTCGATTGTACGTTTACTAATAAATAGAAAATAAAATGAGTAATGATGATTGATTCTATTTTGAATGCGTGAGTGTGACTCTTAGAGAGGGCATTAAAGTTTTAACACGAAGTTAATAAATTGAAAATAACAAATAAATATTTTCATATGAGCTATTCTCCTCATTGTATTTTCACCACGTCTGAGAGCTTTTATCCTGTGTAGAACCATAGAGCACCCAATCCTTTCGTTCTCCAAGCAAGTGAGACATTAACAGATGACAAAATGTCTAAGAGATCTAAGAAAGCAAAGGCTACTACCACTAAAAATTTCACTACTATTCCCATAGTACCAAAAGAAAAACCAACGAAACTCAAGCTGGTAACAGATACTTCATGCTAGGGACTTGGAAAAATGACTAGGGAAGATGTATATAACCTGATTGAAAGAGAAAATCCTAAGGTTACTGAAGTAAAGGCAACATTCCTTGACGAGGATGACCCATATTCTGATTCTGACACTCCTCCTAAAGCGCTCGCAAATTCATTCCTTCATAGAATTGCAACTCGGGCAAACATTTTCCCTTACTATGATGTAATTCGGTGGGTGATAGATAATGTCACAATCCAAAACACAACATTTGTTTCAGCTGTGGGAACAATATTCAGGTCTTTTAGAGAAGAGGACATAAAGGCAATGTACCATATTGCAGATCCGTAAAAGGTCTACAACAAAGCTTTTATTAAGGATTTTGCTGCAAGAAATGAAACTTAGTCTGAGGCAATCATAGAATGGAGGAAAGCTCCAGAGAAGCAGAAAAATGAATCATCAGGTATGTACTCCGTGGAGTTCCTATCACCTCCATATTTTTATGCCACCGCAATGATGTGTAGGCTATTTGGAAATGATAATTCAGCAAGATTTTGAATTCAAATGGTACCATTATTCCATTCTGCTGTGAATTCTGAAATCACGGACTGGGAAGTTATCCTTTCAGATAAGATAGCCAATAGAATCCTAGAGTATAGAAAGGATAAAAACACAGAAAACACAACCTCGTTTTACTTTTGTGCCTACATTTTAGATGCCCTATGTTTTAATTCCGAATTTCCCATTCTTGGTTGGAAATGAACCCCCAAAGATCCCGTTCCTATTCATATTTACCATAAGCTCTTATGGAAGGTGTAGTTTAAAAACCACGTTTATAGAATTTGTCACGGTTTCCGCATCCCTATCTATCAAACCATTTTCAACCAATTTCCTCCTCGACTTTCTGAAAAAGCTAAGAATGATATATCCCAGAATGGCGACTGGTTTGGAGAAGAGAAATTTACCTATGTTAGAGTATTTGGGAGTATAGTGGAGCCCCATATTTTACCTCTATATGTCCCAGATAAACTGTTAGCACAAGAAATCTCCTACCAGTTAAAAGTAGAAGGCATGTCAAGGTGTCACAAGAATAACAAGAAACTAATGTGGCCTACTTTTCCATTTCACTGTGGGAATTATACTCTTAATAACTTCACACATGCTGAGAAAAAAGTCATCAAAATAAGGGATCTTAAGCTCTCAAAATTCCCAGGCAGACAGTACAATCCGAGAAAAGTAGCATTTGATTTCACAACTTTAGTTTCAATTTCTTGGTTCAAACATGAACCTGATGAGTTTGATTATTTATTTGTTTCTATTGATAAATTTCCCCAAGTTTATGACTTGGCTAAATCCAAATTTTAGATTGAGGATATGAATAAATTCATGTTATTTAGAAGTCAAAGACTGCTGAAAGCTCCTCTTGACCAGTTAAGAGTTATGCTGCAAGAATCTAAGAATATAGAAACAGATCAGAAGGAAAAAGAAGATGCAGCCAACAAAGCAGGAAAAGAAACATCTACCAGCAAGGGAAATGTGCAGACTGAAAATGTAAGCACAAGTGACAATCCTGATGCGCAAAAGGAGAATACTGGCAGCAAAGCAGATGAACCTATTGGAAAAGGAACTACATTTCAAAGAGGGAATGAAAGTATAGGTATTGAGACCAATGTGCATATTGAGAAAGGAAATACAGGCAGTGAGACTAATGTACAGGCAGAAAAGAAAGATATTGGTAATAAGTCAAATAATCAACTTGAAAGAGAAAATACCATTGAGAATGTGGTGGATTCTGCTGAAATTATTGTTTCTTCCCATTTGCTAAATCAATACGAACAATTTGTTCAGCAAATAGGATCACAAAATAATCCTCAAGTTGAAATGTTGAAAGATCAAGATATGGAAATCAATCCTAAGCATCCTTAAGAAGAAATTGTGTTGAAAGTAGAAGATATTCCTCCTCTAGATATCTTTTATAGTCCTAAGCATAGGGCTGTTGTCAGGAAGCAGAGGAAGAGAATAATAACAGATCAAGAATCTCTTTCAACATCACAGGTTGAACTGATGAACATTTTCTGGAAAAATACTAAGGTGAATCCTTCAGAGGATCTCACCAAATTGTCACAATATGCAGGAGCCTATATTGCAGCTACTATAGAAAAAGCTTCGGAAGTCACCCAAATGATGAAACAAAAGGAAGTATAGATAGCTATGCTGGAGGAAAAAGCAACAGAAAATCAGCAAAATATTATGCAGTTGGAACAGTAGTTGCAGGATGAAAAGCTCAGATCTAAAAAGTTGGAACAAGAACAACTTGGTATTGAGAAGAAAAATCTTGATCAACAAGCCTTGAATAAACAATAGCAGCTAGCTCAAGAAGTGGAAAAACTACAGACCCTACTGCAAAATGAGAAAACTGCTAAGGCTGAGCAAGAGAAAGTATTCCAAGCAATATTGGACAAATTTAGGGATTATCCTAAATTAGATCAATTTAAAACTGAAGCTCTTGAAACGAGAAAAATACTGTCTCATCAGTTGAATGAATTGTGTCAAAAGATGGCACAAGTCGAGCCCTTGTGTGAAATAACATCATCTTTAATAGATGAAGGAATCAACCTCAGGGTTGAGTTTGATGATGCATATAAGAAAATTTCTGAATTTCTTTCATGGAAAGATTCAAAGCAAGGAAGGAATGCAAACCTTCCCAGGATTGAGGAAAGACACAAAGAAATTTTGTTTACTAAATGGGAAAAGCAGTTGATAAAAGGAGAAAGAGATACATCAAGGGCTAGAAATATGATGAATAGTATAACACAGTTGATTAATGATAGCTTATATGCCACAAATTTAATTTCAGATTGTATCCCAGGAAAATTACCAAAGGTAAAAGAGACTGATTCTAAGTGGAAGCAAGAATTAATCAATAAGAATTAGCAAATCTGCAAACTTCAAGGAATTTCATGGGATATCATATGGACATATCTAATCAAGCCACACAGTCAGAAAATGGCAATTAAATGCCTTTACAATGCCATTCATTGTATCATTCCAGAGTTTTCTTATGCCACGTACACTTGTCAGTTACATTCGAGGCTAAGTCATCCAGCAGAGGTTAAAGATATGCTCAAAATTTTCCACTTGGGCACATTGAATGCAGGGGGAAATCAATGAATTGGTTTCATTTTAATATCGCAAGTCTATTTCTATATTTCTGATGATAGATTGTAGTAATAGTTTTAGTTATTTTGTTTTATTAAGTTCCTATTTAAACCCCTTTCATGCATTTAGAAAGGGGTCCTAAATTTGTAATATTTTTGACTTGGATGTTACATTTTTGTACTCCATTGACTATTATATTTTTATAAAGGATCACATCAGGTGGTTTATGTCAAATTACCTCTGAGAATTTCATTTCTGTACCTTAGAGTTTGTTTTACATTGAAGCACTGGATCTGGATATTGAGTTGCATCTGGAAAAGTATCAAGATGAATCTAGTATTTCTATCGATTTACTGTTATTTTTCTTATGTTATGAGATATTCTATTTAAATTTGCTATCATTTATATTTACTTGCTTTACAAATGTTTCTTTATACATATCATTTCTGAGTGTATAGAAATATTTTATCTTTCACAGTGTATACAAATGATATATAAAATGATGAGTACAATTTGTTATTATAACTCTGTTTAATTTCTTAAACAGAGTTATCATTATTTGATGCTGCATATTTTAGTTAAATTATAATACATTTTCATAGTTATTGATTTGATTGAAACAATCTTAAAGTTGTATTCATATTTGACACCCGGGTTAGTTTTAGAAATAATTTATAAGTTATAGATTAAATTAGATAGATTAATTCAGTCATTTAGTATTCATTATCCACTCACACAATCATTCCATCACCAACCCTTTTAGTTATTAGGAAACTGGTCCTATAAATCCAGTCGGAGCCACCACACCAAATGGAAAAGGAGCTGTCCTAAGGTCCTGACCGGGTGGTTTTCCCCCAATGTTTGAAGCAGCGATTTTTGAGGCTTCAACATTTTTGGTGCTAGAAGGAGGGCCTAAGATATGAATGGAAGATAAATCCAAATCTACAGGCCATTCTAAGAGCAATTTACCCTCATCACCTTCTTCAATTTCTTCCACATCTCAAATCACCAGGGAAGAAATTGACAGAGATATTCAAACACCCACTACCAAAGTCTCAAACCAATCAGATAATCAGCCTTTTGAGTCCCATTAAATACAATATTTAGTTCATAAACTCCAAGGGTTCTCATTGTCATTAGAAGAATATGAATTATCTTAAGGTAGTGTTACTTCACATATCGTTTCTTCCAAACCTCTCACTAGGTCACAGAGTGAAAAACTTGGTATTCCTCCAAAGGAATTTCCTTTACCTAGTAGAATTAAAACAAGAAGAACCCCATCAGAATCAGAGAGTGATATTAGTTCTTCATCGCAAATTCAATCATCTGTTTTGCAAGCCCCAACTCAGAAAAGTACAGCTGTCTCAACATCGGCTATTCAAACATCATCTGTTCCAATATCATCTGCTCAAACAACATTTACTCAAATACCAGTTGGCTCTTCTAGTCCTTAAACTGTTACTACTCAAACACCAGTTGTCTCTTCTAGTCCTTCAATCATCATCACAAAAATGGCACAAAGACCATGGACTAATCCAGGAGCTGTTGAAATGGCTGCACCTTTACATGATTTACCAGATCATCCTGAAAAATGGCTGCCAAAATTTAGTCCTGACCTTGGTATACAAGCGGAAGAACACATAATAACTTTATGTTATCTGTAAATTTGAATGCAATATAACATGAAGATGTTGTGGTTAGGTTATTTCCTTATACTTTGCAAGGGGTAGCAGGATCCTGGTATTTTTCATTACCTTCAGGTTCTATTACAAGTTGGGATATTTTCCAAGAGCATTTTTTAACCAAATATGGAGATGATAGATCAATAGCTACCCTAATCAATGATCTCTCCAATTTGAAGACAGAACCCAAAGAAACCATCAAAGATTTTATTTCTCGATTCAATAAAATCTTGAATAAAATCCCTACAACATCAAAGCCCAGTGAACAGGTCAGAAGTGAATGGTATATAACAGCTTTACCTTCAAATATAGCAATCTTTGTTGATAGAGCTGCTAAACCGACTTGGCTGAAAACATGAAAGAAGCGATTGCAGTGGAAAAAGGGATTGTTTCTTTGGATAAGAAAAATGCCATTGAGGAAAGAAAATCCAAGAAAGTCAGCTTTAAGGATGATTCAAAGAAGAAGACACCCAGAGATACATATGACATGGAAGCCTACAGAAAGTTCTCAAAACCATGTCTAATGAGATGGTTGAGATTAAAAAGCAAGTGGCAGAGACTTCTACCAAGAGACCATTTAGAAATTTCAAGAGAAATCAAGCTGAATCTAAACCTCCCAATTCAATCTCCAATGAAGAATCAGAAGAGGAAGAAGAAGAAGATACTCCTCCAGTATCAGATGAAGAAGAATAAAGAGAGGAAATAGCTGAATTACATGGGATGTGGGATTTCATTCTCCCTAACTCGGACAATGAACAAGAAGCCATGCTTGTAAGTACAAGGAGTAAATCTACAGCAGAACTTGCTCAATCTGTTCCTAAGAAGAAAAGTACAACTCCAATTACCAAAGACAAATCCCCTGTAAAGAAAACTTCTCCCTTACCCACTAAAAATCAGCCATCATCTTCTAATCCTCCTACATCAACATCTAAGACTCTAGTGGTATCGGATCCTATGGATTATAACATTGTTGAAGACATGAAGAAGACTAGAGCAAACATTTCCTTACATGAACTCATCAAACTTAAACATCAACAGAAGCTGCTATTGAAAGAATTAAATGCAACACCTATTGCTCCTCTACCAAGCGGTGTAGTTTCCAAAGCAGCTAAAGGAACAGATAAGCCACCAAATAAATAAGATGCCACTGATACTGTTCTTATTGGAGAAATATCAAATTCTCAGACACCTCCTTTTCTTTTGAATTATGAAATCCACAACAACAATTTGCATAATTGTTTGATAGATTCAGGAGCATCCTCTAATATAATGCCTACTTCAGTCTGTGCAAAATTGAATATTGAACCACAAAATTCTATTGTTCACATTGTAAAATTGGATTGCTCTAAAGTCCAAGTTGTAGGAGAAATAAATTCAGTTACTATTCGATTAGCTTTTGATCCTAGAATTGTCCAAAGAATTGATATTCTGGTTGCAGATATTCCAGAATTCTATGGACTAGTCTTAAGTAGGGATTGGTCTGCAAAGCTTAATGGTTATATCGCAACTGATTATTCACATATGTGGCTTCCCTATAAAGGGAAACCAAATCAAATAAAAATTGAGCGAGAAAAACACATGATGCATACTGTGACAGAATTTGAACAAGAAAATGAAGCTGTAGCTTTTAATAGCAATATCCTTGGAGGTTATTCTGCTGAATCATTCCTTGGGAATTTCACAGCACCACAATCACCCTTTTCTGTAAATACATTTACTTTGCAAATTGAAAATTTTTCACAATCTGATTCTTCTAGAATTGTTAATGTTTCTGATACATCTGTAGATAAACTTGTAGATAAGTCTTTATTTTGGTCATTATATTTTAATGGATCAAAATTTAGTGATGGCGCAGGAGCAGGATGCATTTTAATTGATCCAGATGGAGAGAAAACCATGCTGTCATGTAGACTAGAATTTGAGTGCACAAACAATACTGCAGAATATGAAGCCTTGATCCAAGGGCTTTATAAAGAAATATGGTTAAAAGTAAAATACTTGAAAGTATATGGTGATTCTGAAATTGTCATAAGACAAGTAAGAAATACCATCCATTGTCTTTCAGGTCATCTCAAACATTATCAAACCCTTGTGCAAGACCTTACCACTCAATTTTTAGCATTTAATATCTCTTCTATTCCTAGAACTCAAAATACATCAGCTGATTTGTTAGCTAATGTTGCATGCAAACTCCTCCCCGCTGAATATTACAGTCCTGATAGGTTTTTAGTCGAATTAATCTTTCGGCCATCTGTTTCCGATAATATCACAAACTGGAGAGTATTCTATGACGATGAAGATATCTTGAATTTCTTGACTTCAGAGAAATACTATGATGAACAAATTATTGATGAAGATGATCACGATCTTCGAAATACCTCAAAAAACAATGAAAATCCTATTCCTAAATTCGTTGTTAAACTTGAGGATCTATATGATATAAAAGACAGATTCAAAAAGTTACTAATGCTAAACTTCAAAGTTCTACTTTGAAGTTTGAATTAGTAAATCTTGGCTCTGAGTCTAAACCTCAAAATGTTAATTTAGGACTCGAGTTAACTTTAGAAGAAAGAAATTCTTTCATTAAACTTCTGAGTAGGTATAAATATATTTTTTCTTGGAATTATGAGGACTTAAAAACTTATGATACTTTTGTTATTCAACATACAATTCCAATGCTTTCTGATGTGAAACCTATTCAACAGAAGTTAAGAAAAATTCATCCAAATCTTGAAAGTCAAATCAAGGCAGAACTCAATAAACTTTTAAAGGCCAAAATTATTTTTCCTGTAAGACATTCTAATTAGGTTTCCAACATGGTACCTGTTAGGAAGAAGAATGGAGATATTAGAATCTGCATTGATTTTAGAAATTTAAATAAGGCATGTCAAAAGGATAATTTCCCATTGCCAACGATGGAACAAATACTTCAGAAAGTAGCTGGTTCCAAACTCATGTCCTTTCTTGATGGTTTTCCAGGCTATAACCAAATACTGGTACATCCAGATGATAGGTTGAAAACCACTTTCAGAACCAAATGGGGAACTTATGCTTATCATAAAATGCCTTTTGGTTTAATAAATGTAGGAGCTACTTTCTAGAGAGCCATGGATATAGCATTTAAGGGTCTGATTAATAGATCAGTTGTTATTTATCTTGATGACATAACAATATTTTCAAAGAAAAGAGCCAATCATCAACATGATTTGAGGCAGATATTTGAAAGATGTAGAAGGTTTGGTATTTATTTAAACCCAAAGAAATCCTTATTTGCTCTCAATGAAGGAAAACTCTTAGGGTTTTTTGTGTCAAAATATGGTATATATATTGACCCTGAAAGAGTGAAAGAAATTTCTGATATTTTTTTACCTCATAACAAAAAATCCATTCAATCATTTCTAGGGAAAATCAATTTTGTAAAAAGATTCATTCCTGATTTTTCTCAAATTGTTTTACCTATGCAGAATATGATTAAGAAAAATTCAGTATTCAAATGGGGGTATAAAGAGAAGGAAGCCTTCGATACAATCAAACAGGAAATCATTAATGCACCTGCATTAAATACTCCTAATTTTTCTAAATATTTTATTCTGTATACCTTAGCTACTGAAACATCCTACGCTGTTGTTTTAACACAACTCAATGATCAACAAATAGAAGCACCAATTTCCTTCTTTAGCTTAAATCTGCAAGGAGCTACGCTTAGTTATTCCGATGTGGAAAGACAAGCTTTCGCTATGTTTAAATCAATTAAACATTTCAGACCTTTTTTCCTAAATACACACACAAAAATTATTGTCCCATTCTTTGCAGTGAGACAATTGTTAATTCAAAAAGAAGTAGGAGAAAAGAGAGCTAATTGGGTAATAGCTTTACAAGAATATGATATTGATATTAAGCCAACCAAGATTGCTAGAGGACAAGGATTTTGCAGATTATTAGCAGGAGCTCACAATATTCCAGAGCATCAAGATCAAGCTAAAATTGTTCAAGCAAATCAGATAAGTGTTATAGATTATGAATCTCAAAATGCTAATATGATATTTTACTTCAAGAATGGGTATGATCCTTCTAATCTCAGCTATAAGAACAAACGTGCTCTGAGATTAAAAGCTAAAAATTATGAAATCATTGAAGATGTGGTATTTAGAAAGAATTATGATTCAATTCTATTAAGATGTCTTGAAAAGACTGAAGCAAAAAAGGTATTGCAGGAATTACATGATGGACCAGCAGGTGGACATTTTGGAGGTGATACCACAGCTCACAAAATCATCCATGCTGGATATTATTCGCCTACCCTTTTCAAAGATACACATGATTATGTGAGGAAATGCGAGATTTTTCAAACTACTAGTGGAAGACAAAGGAAGCCAGCTTTTCCTTTGCAACCAATAAACATTGAGCAACCATTTGAGCAATGGGGGCTTGATATTATTGGAGAAATATTAGCTCATTCTTCCAAACAACAAAGATACATCCTTACAACAATAGACTACTTCACAAAGTGGGTAGAAGCAATTCCTTTAAAGGTAGCCAATTCTGATGCAATTATTGATTTCATCGATCAATTCATCATTACCAGGTTTGGTGTACCTAACGCTCTTGTCTTTGACAATGCATCTTATTTTTCTAGAAATAGTATAATGGAATTTGCAATCAAAAGAGGTTTCAAATTAAAATATTCAGCAAATTATTATCCACAAGGTAATGGTTTAGCTAAATCTACTAACAAAAATCTCATCAAAATCATTAAAAAGACCATTGATCAGAATCAAAATAATTGGCACAAGTATTTAATTTTTGCACTATGGGTTGATCGTATTACTCATAAAGCTTCAATAGGAACTTCACCTTTCAATCTAGTTTATGGAAAAGAAGTTGTGATACCATCAAATCTAGCTCTCCCATCATTAGCTCTAGTGCAATTTATTGAAGAGAATCCTTCATCATCTATTCAGTTGAGATTTGATCAAATTCTTAAATTAGAAGAAGATAGAGAGAAAGAAAAAACTATTCATGAAAAACATCAACAGCTTGTAAAATCTTCTTTTGATTCAAGTTCCACCGGATCCAAAACTTTGCAAATTGGTGATCTTTTTCTGAAATTGGATAAAGCACATGAAGATAAAGGTAAGCATACCAAATTTCAAAAGATGTGGCTTGGACCATTTCAGATTGTTGAAAAGATAGGCTCATATACATTCATTCTGCAAGATTTAACAGGAAAGAGAGAATCTCTTCTTGTAAATGGGCTTATTTTAAAGAAATTATTTTCTTAAGGAGGTAACCCCTTCTTACCTGTACATATTCCTTTTTGAATTTTTTGTTTTTTTTGTAAATCAAGGTTGTTAATAGTCTTTAATTGACTTTTTACTATTTGAAAATATCTTCAAAAAAAAAATATTATAAATACTTATTTTATGTAAATAAGAATTTTTATAGAAATGATTACAGTTTTGGATAGTTTAAAATAAAATGTTAAACTTTGAAAATTTGTTCAAAACATTTGCATGATCTTTTGAAACCTTGAGAAAAATGTAAATCATTATAAGTTTATTAAGCAGAGAAAGGTTATTCATAAAAAGTAAAGACTTTTCCAAGCTTTGGCATTCAAATAACTCTAAAAATTGTCATCCATTGATTCTTAAGGATAAAATCATTCCACCCCATCCATTAAGGTTTTGATTTTTTAGAATGTAATTCTAAGAAATTATATGTCAAAATTAAAATATAAGAGGTCTCATCATGAGCCTGCTTACCATGATCATAATAAGTAATAAAACTAACATTACCAAAACTGCATACCAAAACAGGGTAATGGCTTATAATTATAAGACAAGGGGTCTCATCAGGAGCCAGCTTGTTCAATTTCATTACAACTAGTGAATGGCATTGTTATTAACTGGCTACCAAACCAGAACAATGGCTTTTAAATTTAAATAAAAAGAAGAAAAAAACATAAGATACAATGTCTTATGAATTTATCTTTTAAAGAATCATGATTTTAGTTGGATGGGACAATGAAATGGTTAATGGTTAGAAGCTAACCTTGTCGAGACTATGAATGTTTACAGGCAGTAGAGGCAATGCCTATGACAGAAGAGTAAAACACAAAAGCTAAAATTGGAGAAGCCCCCTACTTTATTATTATCAACCAATCAAGGCTTGAGAAAACCCAAAAAATGTTTTTATTTTTTTAAGGAATTAGAAAGAAATTGTAGGTGATTTTTATTCTTTTTCAGAGTTAGATTTTATTTAAAATTTCTCTAAGATAGTTTTCATTATCTTTAAAAAAAATTTACTTACTAGAAATATAGTATTCATTTTATTTTTCAGAGATACCTATTTCTTCCAGTGAATTGCCAATTGTTGTACAGTACAACAACCCTCCCCATTTCAAATTTTTAGAAGAAATTTCATTTAGAAATAGGTCCCCTTTCTTTTTAGGAATAAAAGACTTAGAGGAAATCCAATCATTTTGAATAAAACAAATAAAGAGTTCATTTTTCCATAAATCACAAGTGCTTATAAACAAATGTAATATTGAAACTTTTTGATCCGATGAGATATAAAATTTTTTATCACATCAACATAATACATAAAGTGTTCATATTAAACAAAGTTCGATGTGATACAGTAATCTCAATCGCAAAACGAAGATATCTTAAAATTTGACATTTGTTTTGAAAAACTCCGATGCGATAAGAACAAATCGCAATCACAAATCGCAAAGGTTTTAAGTTTTCACATTTGTTTTGAAAAACTCCGATGCGATGCGATTCATCGCAATCGCATTTCGAAAGAGTAATATTACACGAATTTGTTTTATAAACCCTGATGTGATGCGATTCATCGCAATCACATTTCGGAGAAACAAGCATTATATTCGCTCATTCTACAAAACTCCGATGCGATGGACCCCACCATCATCGCAATCGCAAAATCGGTGAATATCATTTGTAACTTACTCTCTTTGAAAATAGCTGATGCGATATACCATCATCGCAATTGAAAATCGGCGGAGATCATGATACGTTATTTGTTATCCATGTTGAAAATTCCTGATGCGATCAATACTTAATCTTTATGTTTTTTTTATACTGCGCATATGTTATTTATTCATCGCAATCGCAAAATTCAAAAGGAAAGTTTTATTCTCATTTCAAAAGCGCCGATCTCCGATTGTACGTTTATTATTAAATAGAAAATCAAATGAATAATGATGATTGATTCTATTTTGAATGCATGAGTGTGACTCTTATAGAGGGAATTTAAGTTTTAACACGAAGTTAATAAATTGAAAATAACGAATAAATATTTTCATATAGTTGTTCTCCTTATTGCATTTTCACCACGTCTGAAAACTTTTCTCCTTTGTAGAACAAGAAAATTCCTAATTCTCTCATTCGCCAAGCAAGCGAAATTTTACCAGACGACAAAATGTCTAAGAGATCTAAGAAAGAAAAGGCTGTTGCCGCTGCAAATTTCGCTGCTATTCCCATAGTACCAAAAGAAAAACCAACGAAAATTAAGCTGGTTATAGACACATCATGCCAGGGACTTGGAAAAATCACTTGGGAAGATGTATATAACCTGATTGAAAGAGAAAACCCTAAGGTTACTGAGGTGAAGGAAACAGTTCCTGATGAAGATGAATTAGATTCTAATTTTGAGACTCCTCTTAAAGCGCTTGCAAATTCATTCCTTCATAGAATTGCAGCTCGGGAAAACATATTCCCTTACTATGATGTAATTCGGTGGGTGATAGATAATTTCACCATCCAAAACATGAAATTTTTTTCAGCTGCGGGAACAATATTTGGGTCTTTCAGAGCATAGGTCATAAAGATAATGTACCATCTTCTAGATCCGCAAAATGTCTACAGCAAAGCTTTTATTAAATATTTTGCTGCAAGCAATGAAACTCAGTCTGAGCCAATCAGAGAATGGAGGAAAGCTCTAGAGAAGCATAAAAATGAATCATCAGGTATGTACTCCGTGGAGTCCCTTTCACCTCCATATTGTTATGCCACCGCAACGATGTGCAGGCTATTTGGAAATGATAATTCAGCTATATTTTCAATACAAATGGTACCCTTAATCCATTCTATTGTGAATTCTGAAATCATGGACTAGGAAGTTATCCTTTCAGATAAGATAGCCAATAGAATCCTAGAGTATAGAAAGGATAAAGACACAGGAAACACAACCCCATTTTACTTTTGTGCCTACATTTTAGATGCCCTATGTTTTAACTCTGAATTTCCCATTCTTGGTTGGAAATGGACCCCCAAAGATCCCGTTCCTATTCATATTTACCATAAGCTCTTATGGAAGGTGCATTTTAGAAACCATGTTTATATAATTTGTCACAGTTTCCTCATCCCTATCTATCAAACCATTTTCAACCAATTTCCTCTCTGGGTTTCTGAAAAAGCTAAGACTGATATATCCCAAATTGGTGACTGGTTTGGAGAAGAGAAATTTACCTATGTAAGAGTATTTGGGAGTATAGTGGCGCCCCATATTTTACCTCTGTATGTCCCAGACAAACTGTTAGCACAAGAAATATCCTACCAGTTAACAGTAGAAGGCATGTCAAGGTATCTTAAGAATAACAAGAAACTAATGTGGCCTACTTTTCCATTTCACTGTGGGCATTATACACTTAATAATTTCACACATACTGAGAAGGAGGTCATCAAAATAAGGGATCTTAAGCTCTCTATAGTCCCGGGACGGTGTTGTGTAACCGGCTCAAAGAGAGAAGGAAAGAGATATTCACGCCTTATAAATGAGCCACTTCGAGGGGGCAACCTCCAATACATTACATGAATGAACAATTCTTGGATGATACAAATGAACAAAACCTCCTTCTATATATAGGAGTCCATGGGGCCATAATATAATCCTAGTGGGGCCACGATGTAATCCTAGCCGACCTAACAATAATAATGTAAGGGCACAATAATAACAATATGGGGGTTACAGGGGTACAATAATAACAATAAGGGGGGCTACACTAACATAATAAGGGCTACACTATTAATATAGGGACTTAACATGCCCCTCTCCTTCAAAAAAGTGTTGTCCTCAACGCTTGAGTAGCTCTGGGTGCTTCTGTATAAAATTCTCATCCTCCCATGTAGAATCTTCGGTGGGTAAGTTCTTCCACTTGATGAGATACTCTGAAATTGATCGATTCCGTAGTTGTCGAGTTCTTGTTTCCATGACCGCTTCTGGTTCCAATATGATTTTTCCTTCCTCATCAAGTTCTGGCAATATTGTTTGAATTGGAAGATTTTCTCCTATAACCTTCTTTAAGCATGAAACATGGAAAACTGGATGTACTCGCGAAGAAGCAGGAAGCTCCAATTTGTATGCCATAGTACCAATCTTTTGCAACACCTTGTAAGGACCATAGTACTTTGGCGATAATTTATTATCCTTCTTAGCTTGCTTGAGGGACATTTGTTTATATGGGTGTAGCCGTAAAAATACCCAATCTCCTACATCAAAACTTCTCTCGCTGCGATGTTGATCTGCCTGTTGTTTCATTCGATTTTGTGCCAAATTCGGGTTATCCTTTAAGAGTTGGAGAACTTCTTGCTGATGCTCGATGTGATCTTCCACTGCTTGAACCTTCGAATTTTCCCTTAAAGATGATGTGATGGATGGTGGATGATATCCATATAGTGCCATAAATGGGGTCATTTTTGCTGCAGTATGGAAGGAAGTGTTATACCACCATTCAGCAAGAGGTAACCACTTGACCCATTGTGTTTGTTTATCAGATAGAAAACAACGAAGATATCCTTCCAAACATTTATTTACTATCTCAGTTTGACCATCAGATTGAGGATGATAAGATGAGCTATGAGCTAATTTAGTACCCAAACAAGAAAATAACTCTGTCCAAAAAATTTCCCGTAAAAATGGGATCTCTGTCGCTCACAATAACCCTTGGGCTTCCATGTAGCTTTTGAATTCTGTCCACAAATGTAGTAGCAACTGTACTTGCTTTAAATGGATGAGATAATGCACAAAAGTGTGCATACTTGGTAAGTCTATCAACTACCACCATGATGACACTCTTTCCTTCGGACTTAGGTAAACCTGTGATAAAATCCATTGAAATCTCCTCCCAACGTTGACTTGGAATGGATAAAGGTTGTAGAAGTCCCGGGGTCTTAATTGTTTCCACTTTATTTTGCTGGCAAACCAAACATTACGCCACAAACTTTTGAATATCAGATTTAAGGCCATCCCAAAAAAATTATTTCTTCACCCTGTGGTAAGTTTTTAAAAATCCTGAGTGTCCTCCTAAAGGAGAAGTGTGCAATTCAAGAAGAATATTTTGTTTTAGTTGGGAATTCTTACAAAGATATAAGCGATCTTTGTACCATAAGGAATCATTTTTCCAACTAAATGTATCGGATGTACTAGGATCTTGCTGCAACTTTTGAATGAGTGTCCATACATCTTTGTCCTTCTTCCATTCATCTCTTGCTTCAGTTATCCAATCTGGTTGGATAATAGAAATGGCACAAAGCAATGCTTCCACCTCTTCATTCTTTCTTGAGAGTGCATCCGCAACAACATTAAGCTTTCCTTTTTTGTAGATTATTTCAAAGTCATAACCCAACATCTTTGTGACCCATTTTTGCTGCTCTTCTGAAGATAGTCTTTGTTCCAAAAAGTGTTTGAGACTATCATGATCAGTTTTTACCTTGAAGTGTCTTCCCATTAGGTAAGTTCTCCATTTCTTTAGTGCATGCGGTATTGCTAACATTTCCTTCTCATAAATAGGTTTCTGTAAATACTTTCCTTTGATTGGACAACTTTCAAAAGCAATGGGTCTTCCTTCCTGCATTAAAATTGCACCAATTCCATTTCCTGAGGCATCACATTCCACAATAAAGGTTTTTGTGAAGTCTGGCGTAGCTAAGACCGGTGCTAGGCACATTGCCTCTTTAAGATGTTCAAAGGCCTTAGTTGCTTCCGGAGTCCATGAAAATGCATCTTTCTTCAATAATGTTGTTAGAGGTGCTGCTATTCTTCCATAATTCTTAACAAACTTACGATAATAGCCTGTTAACCCGAGAAATCCTCGCAACTGCTTTATTGTCTTAGGGACTTTCCATTCCTTAATGGCTTTAATTTTGTTAGGGTCTACTTTAACACCCTCGTTAATTTAGTACCCAAAGAAGAAAATAACTCTGTCCAAAAATTTCCCGTAAAAATGGGATCTCTGTCGCTCACAATAACCCTTGGGCTTCCATGTAGCTTTTGAATTATGTCCACAAATGTAGTAGCAATTGTACTTGCTTTAAATGGATGAGATAATGCACAAAAGTGTGCATACTTGGTAAGTCTATCAACTACCACCATGATGACATTCTTTCCTTCAGACTTAGGTAAACCTGTGATAAAATCCATTGAAATCTCCTCCCAACGCTGACTTGGAATGGATAAAGGTTGTAGAAGTCCGGGGTCTTAATTGTCTCCACTTTATTCTGCTGGCAAACCAAACATTCCGCCACAAACTTTTGAATATCAGATTTAAGGCCATCCCAAAAAAATTCTTTCTTCACCCTGTGGTAAGTTTTTAAAAATCCTGAGTGTCCTCCTAAAGGAGAAGTGTGAAATTCCAGAAGAATCTTTTGTTTTAGTTTGGAATTCTTACAAAGATATAAGTGATATTTGTACCATAAGGAATCATTTTTTCCAACTAAATGTATCAGATGTGCTAGGATCTTGCTGCAACTTTTGAATGAGTGTCCATATATCTTTGTCCTTCTTCCATTCATCTCTTGCTTCGGTTATCAATCTGGTTGGATAATAGAAATGGCACAAAGCAATGCTTCCACCTCTTCATTCTTTCTTGAGAGTGCATCTGCAACAACATTAAGCTTTCCTTTTTTGTAGATTATTTCAAAGTCATAACCCAACATCTTTGTGACCCATTTTCGCTGCTCTTCTGAAGATAGTCTTTGTTCCAAAAAGTGTTTAAGACTATCATGATCAATTTTTACCTTGAAGTGTCTTCCCATTAGGTAAGTTCGCCATTTCTTTAGTGCATGCGGTATTGCTAACATTTCCTTCTCATAAATAGGTTTCTGTAAATACTTTCCTTTGATTGGACGACTTTCAAAAGCAATGGGTCTTCCTTCCTGCATTAAAACTGCACCAATTCCATTTCCTGAGGCATCACATTCCACAATAAAGGTTTTTTGTGAAGTCTGGCGTAGCTAAGACCGGTGCTAGGCACATTGCCTCTTTAAGATGTTCAAAGGCCTTAGTTGCTTCAGGAGTCCATGAAAATGCATCTTTCTTCAATAATGTTGTTAGAGGTGTTGCTATTCTTCCATAATTCTTAACAAACTTACGATAATAGCCTGTTAACCCGAGAAATCCTCGCAACTGCTTTATTGTCTTAGGGACTTTCCATTCCTTAATGGCTTTAATTTTGTTAGGGTCTACTTTAACACCCTCGTGGGATATAATATGACCCAGATATTCCACCTCTTGTACTCCAGAGAAACATTTGGATGCTTTTGCATATAATTGTTTCTCTTGCAATAGTTTGAGCACCCTGTCAACATGCTCAACATGATCCTTCCAAGACTTGCTATAGATTAGTATATCATCATAAAATACTAGCACAAATTTTCTAAGGAAGGGTTTGAAAATGGAATTCATCAACCCTTGAAATGTAGAAGGTGCATTGGTAAGGCCAAAAGGCATGACCAAAAATTCATAATGACCCTCATGAGTTCGAAATGCTGTTTTTGGAATATCTTCGGTCTTCATTCTTATTTGATGATATCCTGAACGAAGATCCAACTTGGTAAAATAAATTGCTCCATGTAATTCATCCAATAATTCATCAATCACAGGAATGGGAAATTTATCTTTAATGGTGAGCTTATTGAGCTCCCTATAATCCAGAGACATTCGCCATGATCCATCCTTCTTGTGTACCAATACTACAGGAGCGGAGAAAGAACTTTGACTAGGTTGAATTATACCCGCCTCTAACATTTCTGCAATCATACGTTCAATTTCGCTCTTTTGGACGTAAGGATATCTATAAGGCCTGATGTTTGGAGGAACACTTTCTGGAATCAAATGAATAGCATGATCATGATCACGAATAGGTGGGAGTCCTTTGGGAGTTTCAAACACCTTGGAATGATTGTCCAAGACTTGTTGGAGATCTGCAGAAATAGATGATTTTGATGTCGGAACTTCTAGTGAGCATAATTGTGCAATTACGCCTCGTTGTTCTTTATTTAGAAGCTTTGTCATGACATTAGAGCTTA
Organism: Pinus albicaulis; assembly: GCA_034641835.2. Classification (NCBI taxonomy): domain Eukaryota; kingdom Viridiplantae; phylum Streptophyta; class Pinopsida; order Pinales; family Pinaceae; genus Pinus; species Pinus albicaulis. The sequence continues at coordinate 295,867,110 of CM076580.1, read as the reverse complement.
TTATCCTTCTTGGCTTCCCTTCAATACCCCGTAATTCGACTTCCTTTCCTTCTGAAAAAAATTTCAAAAAAAGTTCTTGAAAATTAAAAGCTACCATCCCCAAAGATTGTAACCATTGTACTCCTAGTACAACATCAACACCTCCCATAGGAATGGAAAGCATTGGATTAGTCAATACATATTCCCCCATGGTTAGCTTGATATTATGGCATTTTCCAGAGCAATTTGTAGTTCCTCCATTTGCAACCATCACTTGACATTCTGGTGCTGGGTATAGGAAACAATTTAATTCCTTGGCTACCTTATAATGAATAAAATTATGGGTGCTACATGAATCAATCAACACTATTACCCTTTTCTTCTTTATATGTCCTTCTATCTTGAGAGTTTGAGGAGTGGTAATTCCTGCCAGTGCATTACACGATATGGTCGGATTCATTTCTTCCTCTTCTAGGGGTGGTTCCTGTTGTATATCCTCTTCTTGTTCATTTTCTTCTTCTTCTTCACAATCTATGTAAAATAATTTCTTCTCAGCACACTTATGACCTTTAGTGTATTTGCTATCACAACTGTAGCAAAGCCCTTTTGCTCTTTTTTCTTCCAATTTTTGTGGTGTCAACCTTGTAGGTTGTGGAAATATAGATGTAGCCACACTTCCTTCTTTATAGAATTGAGTAGTAGACTTCCTTATTGCCATAATTTTACATTCAACTTTTCTTGCCAACCTGAATGCCTTCTCTAATGAATCAGGTTCCAGAACACGAACTTCATGTTGAATGTTATCCTTTAAACTGCCTAAGAAGAGATCAATCCTGTGGTCCTCTGAAATATCAGTTACCCTTATACTCAATTTTTGGAAGTCCTCAATGTCCTGCCCCACTAAACCCTTTTGTTTGAGATTTATCAATTGGGTAAAGAAGGTGTTGCTCTTTGTATCCTCATAATGTGCTACATTTCCTCCGTAAAAATTGACCGAGTGACAATTTTTTTACGGGAACAAAGGCATTGATACCATACAAATGTATTTTTGTTCTAAATGTAAAGTTGCAATGCGTACCTTTTGTGTGTTTTGCACGTTATGGAGATCAAAATATTGCTCCATCTGTAGTATCCATGTTACAGGATCCTTTCCATCAAACTTCCTCATATCCATTTTGGAATATGGTGGTTCTTCCCACCAACATTCGAGTTTATGAAATCACGATTAACATTTATTTTGTTCTCATCATGAGGTTCTTCTCCTATATTTCCGCCATTAGGAATCATTTTTGGTTTTAAGCTTGTCATCAAGCCTTCCATGTATGCTTTTAGATCATTCTTCATGTTTTCCATGTTGTCTTTCATGTCATCCATCTTAGCTTCCATGCCCACTTCCATGCCATCCATCTTAGCTTCCATCTTAGCTTGCACACCATCCATCTTAGCTTCCATGCCTTTCTCCAAACCATCCATCTTCACTTCCACACCTTTCTTCAAAACTTCCATTTCATTTTTTGCTGCTCTTTGCGAGAGTGAAATTTGTTGCACTTGTTCTTGTAATTTTGATAGATCATGTTCCAATTCTTCATCTTCATGAGTCATGGTAGAGCCTTCTGAAGGCTTGATGGGTGTTGAATTCTTTTTAGGGGCCATTTTAGAATTCAATATTGATATCTATTCTACAAGATGCCCTTGGAATCAATTCAACTTGATTCTTCAAACAAGACTTATGCAATTTGGAAAAAAAAATACACACCTTTTACTAGCTTTTAGGAGCTCGATATTGAAATTGAATTATCTCTGTATTTGAAAATCTTCGATATCTGAAATTCATCTCTATAGTAGATCTCTGAAGCTTCTTTCAAATGCCACAGGTCTGACCTGATTTGGATTCTCCAAGACAAATTTGTGTCCAATCTCCCACAATGACCTAATTCTGGACTGGTTCAGTAGAGCGAACTTGTACGAATTGCCACGTGTCACTGTTTTGTCCTTTGTCTCTGAAATTGATAGCGAAGAAACTTCGGTCTGTGTACTTGTGACCACTTTTTACGGCACTTCAATCCAATGCCCAGAGAGAGAGTTATTGAAGTTTTCCCACGATCACCTCTTTGAGATGAAATTCAGGAGCCTGAAAAAGCACTACCTTCCACAGATCATATCTCCAAAAATATTGCGAACCAAGCTCTGAAAGTTTTTGACGAATTTCCTCAGGATTTCGGCTTCGCACCATATGAATTTCAGACTCTGAAACTTCGTACAAAAAAATTTATAGCGCAATTGCCACGATGACCTGTATGTTGTGTAACCAGCTCCAAAGAGAGAAGAAAAGAGATATTCACGCCTTAGAAATGGGCCACTTCGAGGGGGAAACCTCCAATACATTACATGAATGAACAATTCTTGGATGATACAAATGAACAAAACCTCCTTCTATATATAGGAGTCCATGGGGCCACAATATAATCCTAGTGGGACCACAATGTAATCCTAGCCGACCTAACAATAATAATGTAAGGGCACAATAATAACAATATGGGGGTTACAGGGGTACAATAATAACAATAAGGGGGGCTACACTAACATAATAAGGGGCTACACTATTAATATAGGGACTTAACAGCTTCTTTCCGCAGTCCATGCGTTGGACTACGTCACTTTGTGTGGGTACATTGCGTTGCAGCTCTGCGCTGCCTTTTGTGGCCCTCTGTGTCCCTCTCTCCTCCTTCTCAGTTACTGCTGACTCCCTCTTGTTCTTCTGCTTCTGCAACTCTGCCTTGCAACTCTCCCTCTGAAATTGAATTCTATTCCTTCATAATCGATCTCCTTCGGGTTACTGAGTGTGTCCGGCTTACTTTCCAAATGACCCTCAAGCCTTCTTTTATAGTCTTATCATTGATGAATCAACAGCCCAAATTAAAAGTCTAATCAATGGCTAAGATTAAAAGTTGACTTGATCTTCGTTCTCTAGAAGATTTACACTCTGTCTTATTAATGCCCATTAATTATTTAATTTCCTTAAGTTTAGACTTAGGGTCTCCATTAAAATAATTAATTATTTTAATAAAACATGAACCGAGTGGAATTTCCATAAACAATTTTTGGGTTCTTTGGAATACTGATGTCCAAGCCTCCTCACAAAATTTGAGACTTGGAACACTTTCTGATGCTACAAAAAAATCAACAATTCAGTGAGCAAATAGGACAACAGTGAATTACTTGTGAAATCAGTGAGCTAATTAGTGCCAAATGCCAAGACAGCCCTAAACTTTCAATTTCTCTTAGTATAGAATGCAAACAATGAGGAGGCACTTATGTCACTGATATAATTTCAGACCTTATGAAGCATATATGATGGGTCACCAAAACTTAAAATCTTACACAAACAATAATTCCAAATTTAACCAATTAGTTCCTTAATGTGTGAAGCAATTTATGAATGATTTTCATAAGTTCTTTATCACTGTTCGAACAAGATTAGATTGTTGTAGGTAAACAGTGAGGTGAGTGAGGGTCTGAGAAGCAAACCAATGGCCCTAGGCCTAGAAGAAGCTTGCCAAACTTGCCGAAATTTTGTCATTTACTGGAACACCTGCAAGCACCCAAATTTATGACCAATGCCTCTGGAAAACACACCAATAATCAGTCCCAAAATCAAAAGCTAACCACAGAGATGAAATGAGGGTGGATGAGGCAAGGAAGAGGGCTAGAAGATGGGGAAGTCGGGCCTAATAGGTCTGTGGCTAGGGCTAAAGGCCTAGATAGGCCTGCGGATGAGGTCTAGAGACCAAAAAGGCCTCACGACAAGCCTTGAAAGGTTGTCGCTAGGCTTAAGGGAAGGGCCGAGATGCCCTACAGGGCTGCGACCTAGGGTTCTAAAGCCCGAAAGGCCCGCCGCAAGCCACAAATAGGATGCAGCTAGGAGAGGGAGGAGGGGTAAGGGAAAAGGAGGGCTGAGGAAGAGGAAAAAGGGAGGTTGAGGCAAGGAGAAGGCCTTTTATGGCCTACGACAAGGACATCAAGGGAAGTTGAGGGCTTAAAGGCTAATGACATTCCTAGAAAGGGCCACGCTAGGGCTTAAAAGGAAAAAATGGTTGCGGCTAATGCAAGGAAGGCTAAATGGATAGCGTGGAGCAGGATGTTGGGCCTAAAGGCCTCAAAAATCTCAAAACCCTCGCCAAAATTTCGAATTTGCTTCAGATCTTAAATTTCACTACAAAATTCCCTGATGTTAGCCCTGCAAAAAAATAAATAAATAAAAAATATCTAGAGACTAGATCTTACCCTCAAGGGCCTAGAGCTAGCTCTAACCCAACAGATCTTCTTGAATGTCACTTGCACAAATGAAAATACAAAAATACCCAAAACCCCATATACAGAATTTGAAAACCCCAAACCCTTGCTACAAAACAAGGGTTAGAAAAATTTATTCTACAAAAAATATATTTACAAGATTAATTTACAAAAATATAAAAATATACGACGCTTGAAAGATTTTTGGAGAATATATTTTCTATGAAATTTGACAATGGCTAGATGTATTTCGAAAGACAGATATTAACCAAAATCTTAGTGAAGTAAGAAAATCACATAAAATATTTGAAGTCCAAACAAGGTCATCTTGTGCCCACAGTCTGTGAACTTGGAGCCCAAGGGTCGGGGAACTTGCAAACTCTATATATTTCTTAAGAAAAATCATTAGATCATACAATGAATCAAATCACATAAGATAAACCCAAAACTTACCAATAGAATGTTCTTGTCATCTACAAGTGAAATAACAATCTATATAATATTGAAGCACAATATAGGAAAGCACATACCATAGATCAATGAGACAAAAACACCATGAACTGTACACCAAAGTCTTTTATTATGAGATTCAAACATTCCCAGCAGAACAATGGCTTCACACTAGCGTTTCAAAAATTACATCAGACCAAAGATCATCATGATCCATAGAAGGTCAATAGCCTTCTATTTTTAGAGAAATTCTTCAAAGTGGAAAATAACGACTAGTTGGCTTGATCCTCATTGATAAATCTTTGATCAACTTTTAATCTTTATCGCCAAAAATATTTATTTTTTGAGGAATTTTCGAATTTGTCATTAAAACCATTTTTTATTAGTCCAAAAATAACTATTTTGAACTAATTTCCTCAAAAATTTAACTTTGACTCAATCACCAAGGTCCAGGGGTCCAATTGTTCTTGAAATTTCCAATATTCCCTTGGTGGGGGACCTCCAAAAATCAACTTCTTCTAGACATACGAATTTTGCCACTTAGAGAAATAAATTTCTCTAACATTTTAATTTTGACTCTAAATTAATTAATTTTCTAGCTTAGGATTTAATTTTATTTTTGCTAGAAAAATTAATTAAATGATTCTTGAGGGGATTAATTATTTTTCCACTCTCAAATAGTTTAGCCATGGTGTTTAAGTATGAGGGACCATGCACTAAAATATTTTTTTACATAAGATTTTACAAATTCAACCCCTAAAGGGGGAATACTCGTTTGTTATAGACCGTCATAATATTTACCCAATTCTGCGACACAATATGATCTAGTAAACCAAGTGATTTGTAATAAAATAAATTAGCCAATTCACTTAAATTATTCCCAAATCACTTTTACAATAAACTCGACTAAAACACTAGGACCCACTTAAGACTTCGACGATAAATTCCACCCTAGCTTTAGGGTTTAGGCTAGAGGGAAAAACTATGTCGATTATATGTGTTTAGGAACACAGATAATCAATGAGATGAAAAACCTCCTAGGATGAAATTCGTCGCCAAAATCATAGGCTTACCTAGGTTGTTACATAATTAACAGTGATACTAGGATCATTTCCATTACAAATTTGCAGAATGGATTACAATGACATGACAGACTGTTGGCTGATGATTCTGAACTTTGAAAAAATTTCTTCAAGCTTTTGGATCCTGCTTCCTAGGAATGTTGAAAAAACGGGTGCAACAGGGTCTAAAACCTTTCAGAGCCATTTTGAGGCTTTAAACAATGCTTTTTGGGGTCAAAAAACTCTTGCTTGCTCAAGACCCATTGGCACTATACTACATTCAATGGCCTTTCCAACGGTGCAAAAATCGCGTCGAATGGAGTTCATATGCAAAAGTTTTGCCTTCCGCGAGTTGAGTTATAGTGTTGACCAACATAGTACGAGAAAATGCCATGTCAGCCTCCATTACTCATGCATATGGTGCTAGCCATATTGGGACTTTCAAGAAGACCGTTGAAGGCCCAAAATCATAACTCTAGTTGAGGGTTGAGGGAGTCGAATTTTATCCCTAGTTGACTATCTGGCTATGTTAAATATTGGGCTGCTAGGAGGGGCAGGGGTTTCAGTCTACGCTATTTTATTTTGTTCCCTATTCAAGCAGAGCAACTGGGAATGGGAAGTTAGAGATCAAAGCAAAGGTGGTTAGGGTTTTCTAATAGACTTATAGACCACAAATCTCAGGCAACTCCTTAGAGAGTACCTTTTCCTTTGTATTAAAATTTTACCATACTAGAGAAAGGAGAACAGAGCAGCATGACCTTCTAGCTGGGTTCCATATAGTAAGAGTTTCCCAGGGAAAAACTTGTGTCTGTTGTGCATGGTGTGTGTATTTCTTTCTATTATCTATTTCTCGCTTTTCTGCTATTTCATTTAATTAAGTAGAGAATCAGTTAACTAAGGAATTTGAAATCTAAAGAAAATTAACCTTCATAGTATAGATATCAGATATTCTGTTAGATCTGTTGTGACAAATTGTTTTAGTGGAATATCCACAGCATTTTACAAATCATTACTAGTTGGGAATCATCAAGAAGTGACCCAACAAGATGAGAAGGGTCATGATCCGCGGTTGCATGTTGAGAATCATCATTGGAATCTTTACACACAAGTAGTGATGGAAGAGATCTTGGTGGGCCTTGAGAGACAGGTTCATTAAGACATTATTACAATGGTCAACCCAAAATTTAAGGTGATTTGATGCCAGACAAGGTTAGAAAAAGCATCCTCTAAAGTAGGTGAGGTAGGTGCTTTGAAAAAAAGTGAATGCTGTAAAATGATAGCAAAATTTTTAATGCAGGAGAAAGATTAAGGAGAATCGTTTAGGAATTTGGAGTCTTGTTTACCTTGGCCACCTGATCTAATGATATCAGCCTTCAGGTTCTTGAACTCGGCAATATACTGGATGGTAGTGGAGAAATTGGCCACCCTGAGGTTGTAATGCTCAATTTCAGGTCAATTGGCTTTAGTAGTGTTCATTGTGCCATATAAGTTGTGGAAAACATCCCAAATCTGCTTCATACTTTTGTTATCCTTGGTGTGATGAACGAGATCTGGCTCAACATAAGGTAGATTAACCCAATGGCTTTATTCTTTTTTAAACAGACTAGATCCTACTTGCAATTAATTTTGGCTGGAGGTGGTTTCTCCAAATACATCCATAAGCATTTCCTACGAAGAAGGGCTATCATTTGATCAATATACAGTAGTTGGCCCTATTAAGATGGGGAAACAGACCACTTTTCATCTCTAAAGGCTAACACTAACACTGCCCTCAGAAATGCGGCAATAGGTTGCCTGTAGGGAAAAAATGGCATTCTTCCTTAAAAAAACCAATTTTTTTTTAAAGCAGCCCCTTAAATTCGCTGAAATAGTCAAGATCTGCCCAAGGGAGGGTGCTTGTGCGAGAAAGGGTAAAATGCTTAAAAAAACCATGTTGCAAACATTGTGTTGGCAAATATATCAGTGAGTGTCTGGGAAGAAACTTATTAACAACATCAGGGAAAATATAAAAAGATATTGGCAAACTTTAAAAATTATATTTACAGAAAATTAGTTACAAACAGGACAGCAAAAAGTGGATTACTGCTCCTGAAGGCAAAGTGATATATATCTTTAAACAAGTGACAACAATATCAAATAAATGCATTGCCACATGACCATGTAAGGAAAACTGATATATAAGATGTATAAGATGTCTAGTGACACATCATACATCAGCACTGAACCTGCTCTTGAGCCCTGACTCTTGAGCCACAAACAAAAAAAAATATAATAAATGCATCTCATTGTCATGAATCATCCATAATGAGATTAGATATATCAACTATCGACTCCCTCCACCCCTTTTATGAGCAAAGATAATGGCTCTTTCTCTAGAAGAAGAAGGCCCTAGTGCTGGAGATGGAGTTTGACACCCTCTGCTAAGTCTTTGTGTCTGTGTTTGTGTCATTGTGAAGGTGGTGGTGCACTCCCGGTGTTAATATCCACCTCCTCTAAAGGTGGCTACACTGCAACATCCTCCTCTATCACAAACCCCTTGCCAGCTCCTTTGGCTTATCCTCGTCTAACCACTCAGGATTGTCCCATGATAGGCCTCTATGTCTCCACCCTTTATGTGGTGGTGTTTTCAATCCCATCCTAAGTCATGCAGTTTAAGTTCAGCAATGATAGGTTCAGTTTGAGTTCAAATTTTTTGATGAGGTTCGCCATTGGGTTCATATATATATTATCTTTAAAATAAAAAAATAGCACAAAATAGTAAGAAATCAACATCAATAAATATAAAAATTGCTTTCATCGACTTGGAAACTGCAAGGATAGGTTACAAACTTGAGCTGTGATATGATGTTGTGAACTTGAGCTATGGACTTGGTCAATGGCCATGAGTTTGGCAAACCTCAAATTTTTCTTTTAGGTTCACTGAATTTCACACCTCAAAGTTGAAGTCCTGCGAATCTTATGACATAGATCCCATCAAATAAAATGGTCTCCATTTCATGTGTTTTCTCAAGCTGCTTCACCTGCAACCTGAGATTGTAGTAGATGTAAACCATGCTATTAAGATGCTAGGATTCTAACTTGTATGTAATATTCCCAATTAGCCTTGCTAATTGGAATATTTCATTTTTGTTTAATTTTGCCGCTTTAGCTAGAAATAATAAATAAAGTGAGAAATAAGAGGGATCACCTCACTTTAGTCACCTCACTTTATAAAATAAAGTGTTTTCCTAGTTGATTAACGTTATAACTTAGAGAGGGGGCCTTGGGGGTCCACATGGATATGAGGGGAGGCCTCACGCTGACCCAAGGGTAACTGCGCAGGCCAAGATGAGTGAAGGACGCAGTCAAAGTTTTGGAGGGAGTTTAGCACTATAAAAAGTGGGGTTCTCACCTCATTTTGGTATGCATGATTTGATATTGATATTGAGAGCTAGACTTCTGTCTGCTTCAGCACGCCGGTTGTTTAGTTTGACCGTTGAAGAGAGACTAGTGCAACCGAGTGTCTCCTGCCAGAGATCTCACCCTTACCTCCTGGGACTTCGAGTGCCCGGCCCCGGTAAGGTTATTTTCCCTCGAGCATCATCCTTCAATGTAAAGTGGGTGAGTAAAGGTGCTAGCCTTTCTCGGGTGAGATCCTGAAGGAGGAACCCCTCTTGTGACTGCCAGATCCGTGTGGTAGGACTGATCCGTAGAGCCAAGGACGCAGATCCAAGCAGATCCAAGCAGAGGACGAGCCACGGAGGACTCATATCTGAATAGTGAGGACGCTGATCCAGCTGTCCAAGGTAGAGAGGACGCAGATCTGAAGAGGTATTGGCAGATCCAGTCTTGGGGGACGCAGATCTGGAGAACTAGTAGCAGATTCCACTTTTGAGGACATGAGATACAGACGAGTTTTGGAAGGTGCAGATCTGAGAGATACCATCGCATCTGGAATTTCTGAGGATGGATCTAGGAGATATTGAGTGAAGATCCACTTCTAGATCCGAAGAGATAGCAAGAGATCCGCCTTGGAGGACGCAGATCCCGAGTGATAGGACGTAAGATCCGATATAAAGTTTCCAGACCAAGAGATCTCGAGCATAGAGGACGAGATCCGGCCCGTGAGAGGACGCCGATCCGCTGAGCAGGGTCATGTGTGGGCTTGGCCGCTGCTGTGTGAGTCACTCTGAGAGCCGATCATTTCATCTCGAGGTTTTGTGGGCAAGATTTCATTCACGTCGCGCCGTCACTAAGTGTGATGCGTTTTTATTGTGAGGGTTTGAGGATTGAGATCAGCCATCTTCTAGTCTTCAGTTAGATCAGCCATCTTCTAGTCTTCAGTTCATAGTTCCATTGCATTCCAGCAGCAGCTCTTCATAGCAGATCTTCAGCCAGCTAGGACGCTGTCCTTATTTGCAGCCATTATTTGTTCTGAGAGGGTCTCCACTTGCCCAGGGCAAGGATAGGTGCACTCATCCCGATTATCTTGTACTCCTCTATATGTATTCTCAGATTAATAAAATGGCTTAGTTTTCTGGCATTCTATGTGTACTTGTTCCATGATCTGGTTCCAGCATTGTATTTTCTATATCTATCTGGCATATTTCTGTGTATTACTGGTTATTTCCCTTTGGGGGATATTACAGTGGTATCAGAGCATAATTTTGGCTCAGCCTGTGGTCTATGACATCAGAAAAGAGATCATACAGAGCAATAGCAGTTGCAATACCAGAAACGCAGTTGGAAAAAGGGCCAAAATATAAAGGGTCAAATTTTGAAGTTTGGAATTAGGAAAAACGTTTTCTGGGTTTTTCTGGGTTTTGGACAAGGATCACCTTCCCAAATTCCTGGAATTTTCTGAGTAGTTTCCAATGGGTAAATCGGAGGTCGAAGTTAAGCAACAGTATGGTTTTGCAGCAGTCGTGCAGTTTCTGAGGAGCCTGTAGGCACCTAGCAGAAAATACCAATGGCTGGTGGTGACGATTCGAGGAGATGGGGGACAGCAGTACAGCGAGAGATAGATCTGGCTCGGATGGTTGGCATTTTTGCAGAGTATCAGGCTTTCGGACCGACGTTCATGAAGGCTCTCTCATTCAGAGATTATGTTCAGGTCCAGTATGGCATTAGATTCCGTGATCATCACCAGGGGCACAGGCACCACCGTGATGACCACCGCGCAGCTAGCAGATTTCATTTGCCCACGTTTGATGGCTCATCAAACGGTTCGGCAAAATCCTGGGTGGAGAAGCTGGACATCTATTTCCAGCTTAACCAGATGACGCAGTCAGAGGCCATTAAGGTGGCAACATTGCATCTGGATGGTGAGGCCCGGGATTGGTGGTTCCATGGGATGGTGACACTAGGGCATTCTACAGTGACGACATATGCCGAGTTTACTCGGAGGGTGGTAGAGCGCTTTGACAGGAGGGATCCGGAGCAACATTTTGTTGAGCTGACCAAGCTCAAACAGACTGGGAGTGCAGAGACATACATTTCAAACTTCTTGAGGATTTCGGTGATGGTACCTGATTTATCTGCAGCTCGGATGGGTTGCATGTTTGTGGAGGGGCTGTCAGAGCCACTTCGTGGCCTAGTCCGGTCGAACAGGCCGGCTACCCTTCAAGATGCCCTCAGCAGGACTCGGGACTTACAGGATGTCTTACCCAGGACTCGGACACCTTATCCCCAGAGACAGGCCTTCCAGCCTAAGGGTAAGGACACGAGGGCTCCGCCTCCCAAGGCGAATCCTGGACGAGGGCAGTTTGATGATGAGGCCAGGAGAGAGCTGAGGAGGGAGCGGTTGTGCTTCACTTGCCGGGAGCCATGGGCACCGGGACACAGGTGTGCGGCAGGGAAGGCACACTTCATTGAGGTCTTCTCCGAGAGCAGTGGAGAAGAGGATGAGGGAACACAGGATTGCAGGGAGTTCGAGGATACACCTAGTGAGACACAGGACTCACCATCATTAGAGACCTCCTTGACCGTGCCGGTTGATATCGTAGTGGAGGAGGTAGAGCCTACCCCGGTAGAGCCACCCACTGAGGTGATGACTGGAGCCATGTCCGAGTCTTTGGGTGGTAGCAGCACACGACAGATGGGTGAGGTATCAGGAGATATATCCATTATCGATGAGGCACTAGGGGATACAGAGGTATCGGATGATGGTCGCAGACAGCGGTATCATCGGCTTCGGACGAACCTTCGAACTTTGAGGGAGAAGGCCGCGTCAGTACGGGAGACCATTTTGTTGCAGGACCAGGAGCTGGAGGGTATGAGAGTGACTTGTGCCAAGTCGGCGGCCAAGTTGGTCCGCATTGGGGAACAGCTGGATTCCCTGATGGTACAACCAGAGGGCACGAGGGAGCGTCGGATCATTCCCCTTCAGGCATGCATGAATGGGACTAGCAGTATTGTTGGGTCATCTCTTCCCATTAGAGAGAGAGAGGCAGAGCCACCTAGTCAGGTCTCATATATTGACTTGGATAATGGTATGAGACGATTAGAGTTGCACAGGGTACAGCAGCCACGTGTTGAGGTTGGATGGCGAGAGATTTTGAGTTGGTACTCGATGGAGCGGACTATGGATGAAGAGGAGGTCTCAAGGAGAGATCTCACTGGAGATGCACTTCGACACACCATGGGGTGCAATGACTTTCTTCCCTTCTCACAAGAGCAAATAGAAGATGGTGGACATCTTAGGATGGATAACATCTCTCATGCTTGTGTTGGATATCCCTTGAGCCATACACATCATGATGGGAGGTTTTTGCCTACCACCTATTTGATTCTTGATAGGGTCTCATTGGTCCTTGAGAAGTTTATATTTCGAAATCCCATGAAGTGAAAAATCAGAAATTTGATTTGGGAGGATGGTAGCCCTCATGGGAGGAGTACCAGGATGAGGAGAAGGAGGCATCCACAAGTGATTGAGTGGATGGGGATGATGAGCAAGGAGCTAGGAGGCTACTTGCAGATCTGTGCTACCAGGCAGCAGGAGGCTTGGCTGCGCTGGTTACTCTTGAAGGAGTTTGGCCATCACTTGTACTTGCAGATCTATGATACCGGGCAGCAGGAGGCTTGGCTGCGCTGGTTACTCCTGAAAGAGTTTGGCCATCACTTGGCAAACACTCTTCCTAAGAGTAGGAGGTTGGGGAAGAGAAGGATGGATACTTGCATCATTGAGCAGCATAGAATATGGATGCATGGTGTTGATGTGTTACTCATATCATTCATTGTGTCTTCATCACATGAGTTGCATGATGGAGGTATGGGGAGGCAACACAATTTCTTGTTGCTTTGCTGGGGAGAGCAAGGGCAGATTTGCCCCCACACTTTGCATGATGTTGCAGGAGGAGGAGATGGCACTATCTCCATGGTCTTGGATAGGGAAGCACTTCCATCTTGGGAGGTATTCCATATTTATTGCAGCATTATTAGAGGAGTCTTTGACAAGGAGCATGTCAAAGAACAGAGTCTTGTACTGACAGGAACTCATTTGCATGAGCTCACAGCATTGTCACCTTGGAGCAGAACATTATGGATGAAGTGTGCACAGCAAAGATATGGTGGATCTATAACCCATAGGTCCCAGGATCACGTCATATTTGTTGCACAAAGAGGAGGGAATGATGATAGAGACATCTATGGCATGTTCTTCTTGACTTGGGTCTCCAAGCATGAGGAGGATTACCTTCTTGCACCACATGAGACCTTCAGCATTTCCTTCATTTTGCTCTTGATCATGTCTTCATTTGCTGATATAGATCAGATCTGTATGGGAGGCTTGATTATGAGGGAGACACATGAGCTGAATGTGCCTTTGAGTATTTTCTGCACTACATGTTCTAATAGGAGCATGGGAGGAGGCATGGCCACCACTACTACATATGTGTTCTCTTTTGAGGTGGGCCATGAGATTGATATTCTTCCATTGTACAGCTATGGGCAAGTGTTTGGCCTTATGTTGTTGTCATATTCAGCCATTTACTATCCATTAGTAGATGTGATGAATCTTGTACATTGCTTGCCATGTAATTTTCTGAAGTTGCAGTGGATGAGACTACGTTGTATACTTGTGAGAGATTGTTTGCATTATGTATCCTCATGTAGAACCTTCAACAAACATCTCATTAGGGTGATCCATGATGACCATGTCATATTCTTCATGGATGGTTTGTTTTGGGCCAGCTTGTTCTTCATTGATGGAGGAACCTTCTATGGTGGATTGTTTTTCACTTTGCCATTGGAGGGCAATGATTTTGCAGCCCAGGATCGGCATAGACTCTACACTTGTCATGAGTGGAGAGAAGGACAGCATGGGGTAAGCTATGATGCTTGCCAAGTTCATATTTTCAGCCCACCTTCATTACCAGAGCTTGAGGTGGAAGGGGATTTTCAGGAGTTGCCTTGTTGGGAGGTGGCTCATTTTGTCTGGGTGATTGCTTGGAGATGGAGGATCCACAGGAGGGAGATATTCCTCATTATATTTTCGACTCCATGCCTTGATTGGAGAGAGGTGACGAGTTGGTTCACGGTTGATGGGCCAGCTTACACAGTCATAGATGCAGAGCAGCAGCGGTCGTGGTCTTTAGTCATAGCCAGAGGCAGTGAGCGGTTCGAGTCACGGGACTTGTGCGATTATTGGCCACAGTGGCGATGGGATCCGGGAGGACTATTGATTGGCTGGTACCATGAGAGGCCAGTTTGGGATCCTGGCATTGAGATATCCCTTCATATCAGGGTGATGCAGGAGATAGAGAGGTTTCAGTGGGACCCAGGCACATTTTGCAGTATTGGCGGGGAGCATCAGCTAGAGAGTAGGCTTGTTCAAGCATTGCTTGAGAACAAGCAATTTTTGCCGGATGAGGATGCCACTTGGGAGAGCGAGCGGACTTTACAGCATCCATCACTTCAGTTGCTTGAGGACAAGCAACGTTTTGCCGGGGGAGACTGTAATATTCCCAATTAGCCTTGCTAATTGGAATATTTCATTTTTGTTTAATTTTGCCGCTTTAGCTAGAAATAATAAATAAAGTGAGAAATAAGAGGGGTCACCTCACTTTAGTCACCTCACTTTATAAAATAAAGTGTTTTTCCTAGTTGAGTGACGTTATAACTTAGAGAGGGGGCCTTGGGGGTCCACATGAGTATGAGGGGAGGCCTCACGCTGACCCAAGGTTAACTGCGCAGGCCAAGGAGAGTGAAGGACGCAGTGAAGGTTTTGGAGGGAGTTTAGCACTATAAAAGGTGGGGTTCTCACCTCATTTTGGGAGGCATGATTTGATGAGAGCTAGACTTCTGTCTGCTTCAGCACGCCGGTTGTTTAGTCGGTCTGCAGCACTGTTTAGTGCACCGAGTGTCTCCGTTCGGAGATCTCACCCTTAGCCTCGGGGGACTTCGAGTGCCTGCCCGGGTAAGGTTATTTTCTGAGCATCATCCCCGCCTGGTGAGTAGCAAACAGTTTTCTCTCGGGTGGAGATCCTCTGGAAGGGAGGAACCCCTCTCTTGTGACCGCGCGTATCCAGGTGGTACCGATCCAGAGGGAAGGACGGCATCCGGGCAGAGGACGCGTATCCGAATAGGGGGTGAGGACGCCTGATCCAACCGTCCAAGGCAAGAGAGGACGCAGATCTAAAGAGGCATTGCGTATCCAAGCCTTTGGGGACGCGAGATCTGAGAACTAGTAGCATCCAAATTTCTCTTTGGAGGACGACATCTCGAGGAGATATTGGCAATCTAGCCCTCCTATTGGAAGGTGCAGATCTGGAGAGATACCATCAGATCCAGCCTTGGAGGATGCAGATCTGAGGAGATATTGGCAGATCCAGCCTAGATCTGAAGAGATAGCAGCAGATTTGGCCTTGGAGGACGCAGATCTGGAGTGATAGGACGCAGATCTGGATAGGGAGGCTTCAGATCCAGTAGATCTGAGCATAGAGGACGCAGATCCAGTCAGGGAGGACGCTGATCTGATGAGCAGGGTCATGTGTGTGGGGCTTGACAGCGTTTTTCAGTGTTTCCAGCCTTGAGGAGCTGATCATTTCATCTGGAGGTTTTGTGGCCAGCATTTCATCTGTCTTCTGCGCTGTCACTAGCAGAGACAGCGTTTTTATTGGTGAGGGTTTGGAGGATTGAGATCAGCCATCTTCTAGTCTTCAGCTCATAGTTCCATTGCATTCCAGCAGCAGCTCTTCATAGCAGATCTTCAGCCAGCTAGGACGCTGTCCTTATTTGCAGCCATTATTTGTTCTGAGAGGGTCTCCACTTGCCCAAGGCAAGGATAGGTGCACTCATCCCGATTATCTTGTACTCCTCTATATGTATTCTCAGATTAATAAAATGGCTTAGTTTTCTGGCATTCTATGTGTACTTGTTCCATGATCTGGTTCCAGCATTGTATTTTCTATATCTGTCTGGCATATTTCTGTGTATTACTGGTTATTTCCCTTTGGGGGATATTACATTGTATGAGGGTTGTAAATTATAATACATAAATTAGAGGGTGATGGGGAATAAATTGTAATTTGTAATGAATTAAGAATTTAATTTTAAAATTTTAAAATGATGTGTATTTTTTTCTCAAACACACTCTAATTGTGCTCGCACCCTGAAGAACTACATGTTTGGTTAAGTCCCTGAATGGCAAGCTTTTGTAAATTGGGTATTCTTCTGCCATAGCTTGCCCATGAAGGTAGCATACATTTCCTAAGGTTAGAACTTACAAGCAAAATTAATGACTATGGAAATTAAAGATCAGATTGGAAATTTCATGCCGATATATTTAGCAACTATTGCAAAATGCTGCTTCAGCTGTTTTGACTTGTTAGCTTTTGTTTTTGCTATCCCCTTCTTCAGAATGTCAAAATTAAGAGCATGTTGTATGAGTTTTCTCAATCTTGGCTTTACTTTTGGTGGACAGTTAATGCATGACTTATGTGTATGCACTTCAATCATCAATGTATCTTATGTTTATTCAAATCAGAATCTAAGGTGCAAGATTGAATCAATTTACATATAAATTGCATGGACACTCCAAATTATCTCTGTTTCTTTGAATATGAGATTTTACAACTCATCTCTTTGTTGCATACTACGTAGCTGCAATATGATTGGTGTTAATTGTGATGTAATCACATATTTATTATTCTTATTTCTAGCATGGACTAGTTTGTTTGGAGTGAAACTTTAATAGGACTTTCAACTGCCTGGGATATCCCCATTTATTCCTAATGTTTTTTAGTGTGGCGTGCTATATCCTAATGCTTGCGTTTCATTGCAGATAGAGAAAATGGATAGCCTATTTGAAGCACAGTTCTCTCCTTTAGCTGATTCTGGGCGTTTGCTGAGTAAATGTGGTAAATGCAGTCGCTACATGAAATATGTTTCCATCCGACCCTCACGCTTGTACTGTGCTACCTGTGAAGAGGTCTATGCTCTTCCTCAAAATGGCACTATCAAGGTGAGAATCTGCATATGTTCAAGTTCCGAGCAAGCACAATTCTATAAATAGAACTTTTCTGACTAAATTCTAAATAAACTTCACATATGCAATTTAAATTATCTGTATCTGATGCAGTTTTAACTCTTTGCAGCTATATAAAGAGTTGACATGCCCTTTGGATAACTTTGAGCTGCTATTATTTTCTTTACTGGGACCTGATGGAAAGTCATATTCTCTTTGTCCGTATTGCTACAACAATCCTCCGTTTGAAGGATTAGAGACTCTTCTTGGTGACCTCTCTATAGGAAAGACAAATAAAAGTGGGGGCATGCCTTGCAGTCTCTGTCCACACCCTACATGTCGGCATTCCATGATTAAACTGAGTGTTTGTGCCTGTCCAGAGTGTAATGGGACATTACTTCTTGATCCTGTCAGTGCTCCAAAATGGAGGCTAGATTGTAATAAGTGCAATTGCCTTGTTTACCTTCCTCAGAATTCTCATAGGATTGTCACTACTGATGAACATTGTAATGAGTGTGGATCAACCATTCTTGAAGTAGACTTCAACAAAAATGACACTCCACTTAAAGATGGGGCCACATTACACAAAGCATGCGTCCTATGTGACGACTTGTTGCACTCCATGGTAGAGGTGAAGCACGGTAAGTCATTTTTCAGGAGAACAGGCAAAGGTAGAGGAAGGAGTGGTGGTCGTGGAAGAGGCCGAGGGAGAGGAAGAGGGCGTGGGCGTGGTAAGAATGAAGATCCTAAGATGAGTTTTCGAGACTTTTAAGTAGGTCACTAATTCTAGTTGATTCTAACACGCTTGGCCTGGCCAAAATATTCATATCAAGAGACATTCTTTGGTAGTTATTCAATTATGTGTCATATATTTCATTTGCATACTTAATTTTTGCATTTATTGATGATATGAGGCTGGAATGGATCTTATTACTTAGCATGTGGAAGGCGGGCTTTTTCTTTCCTGCCAATCAAAATATGTCGTGGTGTGTATAATTTGTTGGGAATTTTGAGTTTACACTTTATATATCAATATTTTTTGATTTTTTTACCCAATGATGAAGATAAAGCCTGTTGGGTGTAACTTCGCATTATGTTCCTGAACTGCAAACGTTATGTACTGTCTGACAAGTAGTCCAGCTTCCTTGAAAGCAAAATCTAATTCATGGTTCGAACAATTTTTAAAATAAGTATTAGAGGACTTTATAAGCTAATATTCAATGTCTAATTGCAACGCAGCCATTAAGAAAGGAGTTTATTAAGAAAAAAAAAGTGGCCTGGAAAATATTCAGTGCCCATTTGTAAAAGGTTTCTAGAAAATTAGAAACAAGCAATTCTAAGCAAAATTTTACGCACACTACGATATCATTTTACCAGTCTGATTACATCCCTTCCCTCACTTGATTTTGATTATGATAAAAAATGTCACGGAGGACTAGGATTTCAAGCCATCTTGTTGCTTTGTTATGGGTTGATATTAAGATTTAAAGATGTTTTTGAGCCTGCATTTAGTGGCGCTTGAAGCTTTTATTTGACCATTCTTTTGTCAATTTTCTAGTACTTCTACGGTTTAAGGTGGTAG
Source organism: Pinus albicaulis (assembly GCA_034641835.2). Classification (NCBI taxonomy): domain Eukaryota; kingdom Viridiplantae; phylum Streptophyta; class Pinopsida; order Pinales; family Pinaceae; genus Pinus; species Pinus albicaulis. Next base: position 295,848,302 of record CM076580.1, on the reverse strand, counting down.
TATCTGAATGATGTTTTCTTCATGCACAAATTTATAAACTAAGCAGTGAAATTGTTGTGCAATTGGTGTTCCTTGTCGCACAAACAAGGGGGTTTTATATGTCAATATTTGACATCTAGGTACACTGTAATTTTAAATTAAATTATTATTATTAATTTTATTAGTCTTTGCATATTTTAATATATATTTATTTAGTAATAAACAATGAAATTCAACCCAAATACAGAATGACATTAAGAATGAGAAAGTTGTAAAAGTTATTTTTTTTTCAAATTTGATGCAAGGAACTAGATTTTTCCCATAGTTAGGAGCATGGAAATGTTTTGGAAACAAATGTGTTCTGAACATACATAAAATTGGGGAAAAAATACTAGAGTGTTGTTTCCCAAAATGGAAAGGCAACTCAAAACATTTCCCATGTTTTTGTTGCATCTCATGTTGTAGAATGTAACTATGTTCGGTCTTCATAATTGTACTTGAGTCATTATGAAATTTGCTTACTAAAATAATGAAAAATAAAAATTTTATTATTATTACAACGACTTATTAAAGCATGGGTTTCATGCTTGGGTCATCATGTTTTAGGTCAAATTTCTCATTGAGGACTTCTAGGAAGTCATTGTACATTTAATGAGACCCTTAGGTTTTTGAATCATGTAAAAAGAATGATTTTTGAGTCAAAAAATGAATTTTGTCAACTCCACAAAAAAGTCGGCCCTTGCCTGATGAAGTTGGCCTATTGGAGCAATTTGACCCACAATAAGTCTATATATACAAGTGCAATCCAATCTATTTGCTCATCCACTCAACAAGTTCGATATACAAGCAATTGCACTAAAAAGTTTAAAGTGCAGGAAAGAGAAGGAGAATTGCGGATCATAGTTCTTGGGCTATTTTATTTCTCTTTCTCCTACGAAATTATTGGGCAGTTACAGGAGGGCAGTTGAAATTGTAGAAGTTGAAGCTACAGAAGTTAAAGTGTTGTTGTTGCATAGGTTGAAGTGTTGCTATATGGATCGAAGTTTTGTTGCTGCAAGGTCAAAGGTCTAGATCGAAGCTGCTGGAAGGAAGGGTTGACTTGGTAGTTGGAGGAAGTTTGCGTCTTGGTTGAAGAGTCTTGGATTATCTCAGGAAAACTATTGAAGGAAGAGATTTTGACTGAATTTTCCCCTAGATAGGGGTTTTTCCCTAACAAAGTGCCTATATCTTATCTCTCTTGTTTTGTGATCTTCATACACATAATTTGGTAATTGCTTGATGAAAGATATTATAATAAAGTAGTAAAAGAAGCCAACATAATTCACAAGTAATTATGAAGAAAGAGGAATCAAAACCCTAAGTCTACTTGCATTGATTTCTCAACATGGTATCAGAGCTAAGGTCAAGGAAGATTGGAGATCACTCTGTTGACTCGAAGGAAATGGTTTCCCCCTCTATGATGAGATGTATGAAAACATGATTCAATATTGTGGGAAGTTGGATCAAGAGGATCTTCTACTTATTCAACAAGGACAAAAGTCAAGGGTTTTTTTATTGCTCTTACAAGTTCACCCAATGATGATAATGCATGGATTATTGATAGTGGAGTATCAAGGCACATGTCGAGGGAAAGTAAACAACTTCACACTCTATCAAACGAATCATCTTCTCATGCAATGGAATTGGAAGACAACAAAATCTATGTTGTTAGAGGTCTAGGATTAACATCTTTGAAGCTGAAAAATGGAGCTAAGCTACATCTCAATAATATACTATATGTGACAAGTTTGAAAAAGAATTTACTTTCAATTTCTTGCTTAGAAGATAAGGGGATGTAGTTGATTTGTTAATGGAAAGGTTTTTGTTTGGGGAAAAGATTAAAGTAATGATAAAGCTAGGGTTATTTGAGTCCATGAAAGAAGTTTATATAGAGTCATAACTCCATCTCCTCAAGCGTTAGTTCATATGGAAATCAATCCCATTGAGCTATGGCATAGAAGATATTGACATCTACACTACAAGGTCATTCCCTCTCTCAATCAACCGGTTAATGGCATCCCCAATATCAAAGAAGATCATGAAGGAATTTGCAAGGGACGTGCTTTGGGCAAAAATACAAGGAAACGATTTACAAATAGTGAAACAAGGTCTAAAGAAATATTATACCTCATTCATTCTGATGTGTGTGGACCTATGTCTGAAAAATCACTTGGAGTTCATCTTTATTATGTGACATTCATTGATGGTAACTCTAGAAAGACATGGCTCTACCTTCTCAAGACAAAGGATGAAGTATTTGAGAAATTCAATGAGTTTAGATGTGAATTGGAAACCCTAACTGAAAGAAGAATGAAGACTTTGAGATCCGACAATGATGGGTAATACACTTCTAAAGAATTGATTGCATATTGTAAAGAAGTGGGAATTAAGAGGGAGCTTGTTGTTCTCTACTATCCGGAACAAAATGGAGTGACCGAAAGAAATAATAGGGCAATTGAAGATATACGAACAATGATCTTTGATCAAGACTTACCAAAATTTCTATGGGAAGAAACAACAATGACAATAGTATATTTTCAAAACAGAAGTCATAGAATACTTGAGAATATGACACTTGAGGAAGCATTCACAAGGAAGAAGCCAAGTGTGGACCATCTCTGAATCTTTAGGTTTCTCGCCTATATCCACATTCCAAAAGACAAACGAAAGAAGTTAAATTCAACAAGCATCAAAGGGGTCTTCGTTGGCTACAGTCTCTCTTCAAAAACATATAGAATCTACATCAAGGAAGGAAGACATATTGACGTAAGCAGGGACGTTATGTTGATGAAAATCATGCCTAAAAAAGATCCAAATATATTCTTATTGATTCTGATAACAAAGATATGCCAACATTTGAAGAAGTACACATTGACAATCCTACTGTAATTTAAGAAGGAGGAGAAGGGCCAAGTGAGCCTATTCAACATGTGATCATGCCGAACACAAGGAGGCCAAATTGGTTAAAAACTACTCTTGAAGATGTTGAAGGACATGGCACTGCAAAAGGAACCTTTAGAGAAAGCAAAAGACCAAAAAGATATTTTGGATATGTTGCATACATAACAAAAATAATTGAAGTTGAACCATCTACATTTGAAGAAGTTGTTCATAAAGATGTATGGAAGATGGTAATGCAGGAAGAATATCAATCCATCATGAAGAATGGGGTTTTGGAAATTGTTCGTAGACCTCGTGACAAATCAGTTGTCACCTCTAAATGGATCTACAAGATCAAGCATGTTATTGATGGAAGCATAGATAAGTACAAAGCTAGATTTGTTGCAAGGGATTTCTCTCAAAAGGAAGGCATAGATTATGAAGATTGCACCTATCACAAGGTATACTACTATTAGATCCTTGGTTTCATTGGTTGTTACAATGGGATGGAATATCCATCAAATGGATGTGAAAACAACATTTCTGAATGAGACCATCGATGAAGAAGTATATTGTAGTCGTGTAGTTTTCGGATCCATCGCATTGAGTTAAAAAAAATTATCGACGTTTCGAACCTTCTATCGAGGTTCATTAGGGTAGGGGAATAAATAGGTGAAGGTAGGTGGGAAAGTTTGAGCCAATAGGGTTATTTAATTAAAATGAGTTTTATGAAACTAGTAACATATATTTATGAATTAATAAATAAGGTTGATTTCAAAATATTTATAATATTATGTTATTTAGTTAATGCATAGGTGTGATTATTTTATAAAATATTATATTAATGTTATTAATCTTGTGAATTTATATTTACTTATAATTTGTGAATTTAATAAATTGAATATGTTGAAAATATATTTTTAAGTTTTAGAATGAAATGATGATATTTGAAAGGAATAGGGGAAATAAAGAGAATGAATAGGAATGAAAAAAAAATGAGTTATTATTTAATTTAAGGTTTATTTAATTTTAGGAAAATAAATAATTTCAAGTTTTTTAAAATAATAATGAATATTAAGTTAAATTAGGGCTAAGGAGGATTGGGTTGGGGCATCAGTTAAGGTAAAGGGAAGAACTGATTTAAGGTTAGGGTATGATAGGTTAAGAAATGAAAATTGTTAAGTAAGGCATTAAAGACGTTAACACATAAATTTTTTAGTTTTGAGAGGGGGTTATCTTAGAAGTCAATGTGGGTAAGAAACTCTCACTGATGTTATATTCTTCGTCCTAGTTGCAGTTGTTGGGTGTTTGTTGATTTCTATGGCCAATTTAAATTTCCTATGAAAATAATGGTCGAATTTGGAAATAATGCGGGAGTTTTCAATACAGATGTGATGTTTGGTGGTGTTAGAATGTGCAGCTAAGGCATAGGTTTTGGAGAGGTTTGTTTTATGTCTGCAGAGTGTTCTTGGATCCTGGTTTTGATGGAACGACCAATTTCCCCAATGTATGGTTTACCTCATGAGCATGGGATGAGGTAAACTCCTTTTTGAAATTTAGGGTCTATGGTATCTTGAACAAAATTAAGGTTGCTGTGAATGGTGTTCATAGGTTTGAAAGTGGCAGGAATGTTATTCTTTTTTAAAATATTAGCAATCCTATCAATGATACCTAGGATGTAAGGTAAGTTAACCTTTCCAACAATGTTGTCCTTGATGTCATTCTTGTTTTTCTCGTTATGTTTGGGTTTGTTGGCATTGTTGAAGGCCTTGATGACTTGATGTTTATTATACCCATTTTTTAAAAATACCTCCATAAGATGGCCTTTTTTCTATTCCAAGTGATCTTTGTTAGAAATCCTTATAGCTCTAGTGGCTAAGGTATTGAGAACTCCAAGTTTTTGGGCAGGATGACGGTGAGAGTTGGCATGGAGATATTGCTCAGTATGGGTCCTTTTTTTATAGACTTGGTGGGATAGGGATCCATCAGGGTTTTGCGAGAGGAGAATGTCTAAGAACGGAATGGCGGCATTGTCTTCCGTTTCCATAGTGAATTTGATTGAGTTGGATAGACTATTGAAGTGTTGTTTGAAAATTTCTAATTTATCCTTCCCATAAGGCAATATGACAAAGCTGTCATCGAAAAATCTTTTCCACCATTTAGGTTTTAGGGGGGCGGATTCCAAAGCTTGGTTTCAATTCTTCCATGAATAAATTCGGAATAATAAGGGATAAGGGAGATCCCATAGCAACACCACAAGTTTGTTCATAGATGTCACCCATGAAATTGAAGAATGTGGATCTTAGGCAGGTTTCAATGAGTTTACAAGTGTCCAGATCGGTTATTTTTCTCTTCAGGTCCGTGGCTTCATTAATGGGGATATTGGTGTAGAGAGAAGTTACATCAAATTTGACTAATATGTCATTGGGCTCAAGATTAATATTTTTTATTTTGCTGATAAAATGGGTAGTGTCTTTAATAAATGAATTAGTTTTTCCAACGAGAGGTTTTAGTTTTTTGGCCAAGTGTTCAGCAAGATGATATGTGGGTCCACCATTGGTGTTAACTATGGGTCTAAGAGGAATACCGGTTTTGTGGATGTTGGGATCACCATAGATTCTAGGAGTGTAAGGATTGCTATCAATGAGGTTCTTTATGTCCCGTACATTGCTCATTTTAATTAAGTTACAAATTTCTTTGGTTATTTTTTTAAGGTATTTCTATTTAACTTTTTGTAAGAGCCACTATTAAGGAGATGATCAATCATTTTATCATTATAATCATTTATATTCATGATTACAGTGGCTCCCCCTTTATCGGCTTTTAGTACAACAATGTTGGGGTTGGAGTTTAAAGATTTTAAAGTTGCGAATTCATGTTTATTAATATTGCTTTTTGGAGGTTTGGATTTTCTTAAGATCACGGAACGAAGAAGTATACATTGAACAACCTGAAGGCTTTGAAGTAAATAGCAAAGACACTCATGTCTGTAGACTCAAGAAGGCCCTGTTGTGAAAATTCCTAGATCCGGAATCATATTGCATCAACTGGAAAATATTCTCCTAATTGTTATTCATTACTTAAAAAATTATTTGCAGTTGTTCTATGGAAAACACTAAATACATCACACTGCAACCTTCACTACATCAATAAAATGCAGAAACAAGAACTGAGCATGAAGAAAAATAGACACACATATGACATTGTTATTTTTGGACAAATGTCCTCGAAAAAACCCAATGCAGGAAAACTAGTGCAACATATGAGGATTTGTATTATTAAGTAGTAGTTCTGAATACAATCTAGGATGCCTTACTGCCCATCCATACAGAGAAAATAACTGACAGAGAGTTAGTGAGAACATGACCTCACAATAACACTGGAGATCCGGCATTGACCCAACCCTGAACTAACAAGCCCCATGCTGCCTCTGCGCAGTCTCTCCGCAAATCTGCATCACTTTGGATGGAGACTGCGTCACTCCCTTCGGCTAGTCTTTCTGCTGGATGGATGATGATCTTCTGCCCCTCCGGTCTCACACCTCGGCTCTATGGCACTGGATCTGACTGATCCTAAACAAAATAATGAATCTCTTCAGAGGCTCAACATTTCCTCTGCATGGCTCTGCACTGCCCAGTGTAGCCCCTACACTGCCTCTTTTGCATCCTTTTCTTTGCTTTCTTTGCGATGTATTCTCGACTCAGGAAAAATATCCAACCGGAACTATATCTACTCCTCACTACTTAGAATCAACTCGATGATCTCTCTAGCTGCTCTGTGTTTCTCACTTCAAAAATCGATCTATAGACTCTCCCATGTGTTTTTCAAATGCCCATCAAGCCTTCTCCTATAACCTTCTCGTTGAGAAATCAACGGCTCGGATTAAAACATAATCAAGGGCTAAGATTAACTTGACTTGATCTTCGTCTTTTTCTAGAAGATTCATACCTAGTTCTATTAATATACTTTAATTATTTTAATTTCCTAAATTTAGACTTAGGCTCCCATTAAAAATAATTAATTATTTTAATAAAACCCCATTGTTGGGTCTCGTAATTATTGCATTTTTATCATGTTTATCTTCGCCATTCCTCACATTCTATCACCTCATTTAACCATTTATCATACCATTTTCATGGGTTCACCTCATTATTTTCCAATTTATTTATTTTTAATATTATAAGATAATTTATGATTAATTATTGGAAAATTAGCATATTTCATTAATATCTCAAATGTGGATGAGCTTTGGAATGTGCAGGATTATTTGGAAGGATTATTCAAAAATCTTCTTGAATATTTCCTCCACCATTTCAAAAATTCAAAGGATAATTGTTCAAGCTTATTCCAAGGAGAAGATCATGAAGATTTGGATAGCATAACTTATCCAAGATTTGTGAGAGATGAGTGAGGATTTGAAGGGATCATATTTTGTAATTATAGGGATATTGGTTGAGAGAAAAGTGGATTTGCAATTATGAGTTGCTTATCTTATTTTCAAAGCACTCATGTATAAAAGAGAGTGCTCTCTCTTCATTTTGATAAGAAGGAGATGGAAGATATAGAGAATTAGATAGAAAAATCAAGAGGAGAAAAGAGAAAATTGAGAGTTAGAGTCTAGAATAAGGTTTTGGTTTTGTAACCTTTCATGATGTAATAAGATTGTGTTTTTCTTCATCGTTAATGTTAGCTCACATATGTTGACACACAGGTTACTCTTCACATGTTGTTTTTCTCTTACACAATTTCACATTTCCAATTTATGATATGATGCGGTGGTAATGTTGTTGGAGTAGAATTGTTGAGGAAGAACAATCAGGACCTCCTAGGTTAGGAGCCTCTTCTCTCGTTTTCTACACATCACAGACTGCTGCTTTTTATTCTCTCTTCTTGAAGACAGTACTCTGGGGAAGGAAAACTAGGTCCTCCTAAGTTAGGAGCATCTTCCTTTGTTTACTGCATCTTGAATCAGAGAGAAAAGCATTAGACTAGGCTAATTTAACTAAAGTCCTGCATATACAGTGCATGTTCTTCGTAAGTCTACGAATTCCTCGGATTGATAATTTATGTTAGGGAAATTATTTGACGACAATAGTTTCACCCAACATTATGGCGTTGTTACTAAAGATCTGACTGTTACTAGTCTCTGCGCTGACCCACTGAAGTTGTTGCATTGTTACTGACTCTGCATTGTGCCTTACTACATTGTTGCCAACTCTTCTCTACGCTGCTCAGACTCTAACGTTCTCTAGCCACTGGACTGTCACTCCAGCACTCTTATGCACCAACTGACACTAGTCCATCCAGCTACTTCTGATATGGGCTCTCGTAGCAAGGTATTGATCCAAAAGGTGGACTCCTCAAGGATCCTTCCCAACTACAACTTTATCAAACTACAATACTAGATCACCCCACCTCTCCCCTGGAGGTATGTGGGCAGTCATGGCGAACTCTTCCTCCTCGATCCTTGTAGTTGCAGCCTACAGATCATGTTTCTCATCCTTGTCCTTCTTGATAGGACATTGTGTAGCGTAGAGACCCATCTCACCACACCATAAACACTTGATCTTTGAGATGCCCTTTGCTTGTGGTGCCCCTTGGATGCAAGGGTTACATTCTCTTCCTCCTTCTTGGGCTTTGACCCACTGCTGTTGATGTCATCAAGTTTACACTTGATCACATCTCGCCTCATCTCTTCCTGCTGAAGAGCGGCCCACATCGATTCCCAATCAAGCAACCTTTCTCTGCCCAGGCTGCTCTGGACAAGGACTTGCCATTCTTCTGAGATTGAGTTTAAGTCAATCTAAACATCTCGGTCCCTTGAGGCGTTGATCCGACAACTTCCAACTAATCTCGGGTGTCCTAAAACTTTGCAAGGAACGGCTTCTTGCATTCTCCCTTCTGCATCCTCATAGATCACATCTTCTCCTACAAGTACATCTTCTGCTGCTCAGAAGATCCTTGATACAACGTCGCCAAGGCATCCCACATCTCCTTGGCTTGCCAGCTATGTGACATACTACATGATCCCTCACTCTGTCGAGGATCAATCGCTTAGCCTTTTTCATATTCTTCTTGTAGGCTTTCAACGGATCTGCATATATTGGGACAATTACCACATTCTCGATAAAGCCCCTGAGATCATGCACATCTAACAGACAAGTGATCCTTGCCTCCCAGATCACATAGTTGGAGGCACCCTCCAACCGATCTTGATATCTCAGCCCATTAGCTTCCATCTCTGCAAACAATAATTGAACTGCTCCCTCTCTCCTCTGTGCAGTTGCTAGGCTAGCCTACACACTCCCTACTGGAGTTAGTAGATATGCTCCTCGCTACCACTGCTATGCAACTGAGAAATAGAATTCCTTGGCTCGAAATTCACTTTGGAGGAAATTCTCTCAAAATTTGTCTTCTTCCTTCCTCTGATGTTTTTCTTCCCCAGCAAATGCTGCAGAAAAACTGCATCCCACAGAAAATCGCTCTGTGTTGAATCTACTATTGCATTTCTCCCTTTGTCGCTGACAAATCACGAACTGGAAAGTCCTACCTCTTTGTTGACTCATTCAGAGAGAGACTTCCTCGCAAATATTGCCCTTTCTGGCTTGGACTGCGCAATCCATTGGGGATTCGATTTGCTGCCTACACAGCTATTCGATCTCCCTCTTTCTCTTCAACATTGAGCTCTTCTGGTTTGCTCTCTTGCTTCACTTGCACTGCTATGATACCATGTGAAAATTCCTAGATCTGGAATCCTATTGCAGCAACTGGAAAATATTCTCCTAATTGTTATTCATTATTTAACAATTTATTTGCAGTTGTTCTACGACAAACACTAAATACATCACACTACAACCTTCACTACATAAATAAAATGTGGAAACAAGAACTAAGCATGAAGAAAAATAGACACACATATGACACCGTTATTTTTGGACAAATGTACCCAGAAAAACCTAATGCGGGAAAACCAGTGCAGCATCTAAGGGTTTGTATTATTAAGCAACAATTCTGAATACAATCTAGGATGCCTTACTAGCCATCCATATAGAGAAAATAACTGACAGAGAGTTAGTGAGAAAATGACCTCACACTAACACTAGAAATACAACACTGACTCAACCCTGAATTGACAAACCCCACACTACCTCTGCGCAGATCTGCGTCACTCTGGCTGGGGACTGCATCACACCCTTCAACTGGTCTTTGTGTTGGCTCGATGTTGATCTTCCACCCCTTCGGTCACACACCCCAGCGCTCTGGCACTCGATCTGACTGATCCTCAGCAAAATAGTGGATCTCTTCAGAGGCTCAACGTTGCCTCTATGTGGCTCTGCGCTGCCCAATGTAGCCCCTACATTGCCTCTTCTGCGTCCTTCTATGCATTCTCTACAATGTATTCTCAACTCAGGAAAAATCTCCAACTGGAACTATCTTTTCCTCTCACTACTTAGAATCAACTCGATGATCTCTCTGGCTGCTCTGCGTTGCTCACTTGAAAAATCGATCTCTAGACTCTCTCCTGATGTGTTTTCCAAATGCCCACCAAGCCTTCTCTTATAACCTTCTCATTAGGAAATCAACAAGCCGAATTAAAACATAATCAAGGGGTAAGACTAACTTGACTTGATCATCATTTTTTCCTAGAAGATTCACACCTAGTTCTAATAATATACTTTAATTATTTTAATTTCCTAAATTTAGACTTAGGCTCCCATTAAAAATAAGTAATTATTTTAATAAAACCCCATCTAGGTGGAATTTCCCAAAACGCTTTCTGGGTATTTTGGAATACATGTGTCTAAGCCTCCCTACAAAATTTGAGACTTAAAGCACATTCGATGCTACCATAAATCAACACTGGTATGGTTTGAAGCAAGCTCGTAGGGCATTTTATGCAAGAATGGATGCATACCTTCTAAGAACTGGGTTCGTAAAAAGTATTGTTGATCCAAATATCTACATTAAGGTTGTGGATAATGAGACAGTCATTATTCTACTATATTTGGATGACCTATTCATTACATGTGTGGAGAAAAGGATACAAGAATGCAAGAAGATGTTGGTAGTCGAGTTTGAGATGAAGGATCTGGGACTGATGCATTATTACCTAGGTCTAGAAGTATGGCAGAAACATGGGGAGATATATCTGGGGAAAGGAAAGTATATCATCAAGTTGTTGCAGAAATTTGGGATGATGGATTCCAAGCCCATGACTGCTCGCATGATCACTAATCTCAAGAAGTTGAGAATATTTAACTCAAGCACTGTAGATCCTACCTCCTATCGCAAGTTGGTGGGTTCTCTAATGTATATGGTAGATACAAGGCAAGACATATGTTTTGTTGTGAACATCCTTAGTCAATTTCAGTTGGAGCCTCGTCATGATCATTGGATAGCTTTCAAACATTATTGAGATATCTTCATGGCACTATAATGTTGAAAAGTGTAACTAGGTCGGCCTTCATATTGACTATGTAATTATGTATTTTATGTAAAGAAGAAGACACAGATAATAAAATGTATATTTGTTGCACTTGCTTCATGGGTTTCATGAGCAAGATTTTATCTTAGGTTAATGGACTTCTTCTTGATGTCCATTTAGGGTCTGTCTTCTGTTTATAAGTATAATTAGAGTCATGTATGTGAAGAATATTGTCACCTTTAAATGCTCCAAGGCCTTGTTATGAACTTCGTTGAAGAAAGGCTCCAACAGCCCTCAAAACAACTCTCTTTCAAAACGTTGGAAAATATGTGATAAAGGTGGCTGAAGTCGGCCTACAAGCCAGCCTACATGTCAGCCTAAATGACTACTATGTGGTCGGCCTAAAGAAAGTAACAGATGCACTATATATATATATATATATATATATATATATATATAACCTAATCTGCGGCCATTTGTCAACAAGGATCTATGAACAATTCGGTGGATAACTTCTGTGGATTCAAGAAGAAAGTTAGAAGCAGAGTTAGTAGTTATATAAAAGAGGTTTACTTCAAATCAAGTGCGGATGATGTAGTCAAGTGCAGATGACTGTAATCAGTGGATTTCGTAAGTTATAAAAGCGGATGACTGTAATCAAATGTGGATCAACATAATTAAGTGCGGATGACTGTAATCAATATTGCAGATCTCTCTCTGAAGTAAAACAAAATAAAGTGTGGTTACACTTGTGCGGATTACAAAGAAGGGAAAATGTGAGCTTAAGGACAGACAGAGTCAAGACATTTCAGAGTGATAGAATCTGCGGTAACATTTGTAATAAAGTGCAGATTTGAGTAAGGACTCAAGTAACAAAGTCTGGTAGTAGTGCGGGTTAAGGTAGTGACCAGTATGGGCAGATTTACTGTGAATTTTCCTGAAGCAGAGTGAATGAAGAAGCTGTGGTGTAAGATTTGTGTGAATGACCATGTTGTGATGTTATGGTTAAGGAACATTACAGTACTGAAAAGGAGGAAGGTAAATCTATGAATTGCCTTCCTATTCACAGTTCACAAAGGAAAGATTACATATCTCCAGTCTCTAATGTATGTTAAGGTAAGCAATAAGAAGCTTCTAAAGATAAACTAGAGACCGAGTTCTCTAATGTTGATACAAGTTAGTTGAAGAAAGAGTTGGAGGAAGACTAAGAAGAAGTGGCAAGGTTTTGGATGCATATATATAGGTCAAGGGTTCGAGTCTTAGTCATGGTACTTTTCATTTGAAGATCTATAGGAAGAATTCTTTTCAGGTTTTCCTCTCCAAGAGGAAGAGGTTTTTCCCTGGCTTTAGGAGCTACCCTTTGTATCTTGTGTTTTTGATAATTGACTTGATGAAAGATTAACTTAAGTAAAAGAAGAGAAGACATAAGTACCTCAAGTAAGTTCACAAGTAATTATCAAGAAGAGAATTTGTATTAACTTACAGCCCTCTAAATTCTCAACATGGTATCAGATCTAAGGTGGTAGAAAGGGCATGGAGACATTCAAGGATCAGATTTCATGGATGGCATCAAAACAAGGATTTGCTTAGAAGAAAGGTCAGACTTCCACATTGAAAGAAATAAGGCAGTATTATAGAACCACCTTAAATGTGCCAGCAGATCATTGAAGTATTGTCATCAAAAGCTTCAAGGAAAGTTACCTATCATCCTTGATCTTTCAAGGAAGCTGCAAAATATCATCATCAATCGCCACTCAAAGGAATATTCAACCATATTCAAAGTAAACAAGCTGGTAGAAGAAGAAAATCATCTACTCAAGTATGTATATCTATGACTTTATATGAATCTATTAAAATGTCTCCTTTGAAAAGAAAGAAACAAATTGTTTGGAGTTTCAAACTTTCCATAGAAGACAAGGACAATGATGTCATGCCAATTTCATGAAGGGAGATATAAGAGTCCAAAGTATTCTTATAGAATCCATAAAAGACTTTATCATCTCCGATGTACAAAATCTAAAATCATCAAAAGGAGTATATAAGAAATTATTGGAGCTATTATCTGTGAGTACTGCAGGAGAAGCAATCTCTATGATCAACTGCAGGAACTAGGAGAGGACTACAGTGGTGCTAAAAAGCTCTATTAGAAGAATGGGGAAATTTCCACTTCACAATTATACGGGAAGATAGAATTCATACCATTCCACGATTTAGGGTCTCTATGTAAATAGAGGAAACAAGATTGAAAGCCAAAGCTATTACAGGATCAAGTGAAGGAATCAAGCCTTTGCAGCCATGTCCAGGAAGAAAGGAAGATTCGGTAAGTTTTGGTCCTCAGAATAAAAGAAGAAATGTGGACGAAGCACGATGCCTTGGATTTGATGTACTTGGGCATTAAAATAGAAATTGTCCTTAATCTGAAAAAGGACAAGAGAAATAGAAAAGAATCCCATGTCTTTGAAATGAGGAAAGAGCCTGATAAGAAAGAAGAAGCAAGGGATCTCCATTACTATTGAGATCATCTTCTCCTTTAAGTGATTTTTGTTGGTTATATGAAAGGAAGAAGTGTAGCATCCTGATGAAAGCATGGTCGGAGCTCCTGGTGAATCAGCTCCGGGAAAACCTCTCTGATAACATTACTAATGGAAAGCAATCATCAAGAGTAAGGGTCATTGTGGAAACATATTTCTGGGATATTGATGGAGCATGCCAAGAGAATGAAGCTCTTCATTTTTGAGAAATTGCTACAGGATGACTCATGGGAAAAAGGGTATGAGGTTGTAAAAATTTATATGCTAACATTGGATGTTGTGAAGTCATGTCATATGGTTGCAGGTAATGAACTTCTGTATTTAGAAGTATGATCTATGGAGGAGTATCTCTCAGTGCATGGACAAATGAAATCAACATAATATGTCCTCATGAAATATGAGGTGGTTGTATATGAATGAGAAACTAGAAAGTTTGTAAGTTCCTGGGAATGGGGAACGTGTAGATTGGGAGAGATCATGAAATGCAACCATGTCAAGAGGCAGTTATCATCCAGAAGCCAAGAAGATGTGACTAGGAGATCTCCTGGGAAGATATGTAGACTCTGACGAAAGTCTAGTAAAGAAGAAGACCCTTGGCAAAAGCATATCATTGGGAGATGTGTCAATCAGTATGAAGGATGTCGATGCCTACAGGAATATGTCATGGTGAAAGATCATCACTAAGGTAACTTTTGTTCTAAAATTTCATATGTATATGTTTATCTGGATGAATTTATGCAGGGCTGTTAATCATAAGAAAGGATGTATGATCCTTGGGGATGATTTGAAGGAAAGAAACATGGCATAACGGTGGACCAGATAAGTAATACTGATGAATCACTTTCTGATAGTGGACATGACTCGTGACTGAAATTGATGGATGATATGTGCCCTATGAAGCCAAAAGTTGAAGATTCCTCAATATCGAAATCCATGACATCGAGGGGAGGAAATATTCATGAGTAGTTGGATTGCTGTTGCAGGACCCTGGTTGATGAGGAGCCTGGTGGTAAGTTTCTTGCTTGGAAGAAACTTGAAATATGTCCTTCCTATGTTAAGAGGGAGTGACGTATGTGATTCTCTATTACATGTGTCATGCACTAGACCAGGACTACCATCCGTAAGTCTTAGTGAAGGCCATGTGAAGAGAATGGATATACACATCATTCTGGTCTTCACCTGGAAGATAGAATGGAGGATTGGGTAATCATATGGCATTTGATACTCTTTGAGAATGAGATAGGGAATTCAAGATAAGAGTAGTCGTGGACCGATATTCTTTGAGGGCTGGCTACCCAAGAGAAGAATAGTCCAAGATGGTCATACTCTGGGAACACCTAGGTGGGGTATGTACCTTAGAGAAAAAATGACTATGGTGTCTATTATTCATGAGTCTCGCCAGCATTGTATCCCATTGTCTCGTTGAGAGATGGGGTTGTTAGTCAAGGCCTTGCACTATGACAATGCTAGGTGATATGATGCTATACAGATGCGATTACCAATCCGATTCTTCAGTTTGAAAGTGACCATGTACCTATATGAATACCTCCCTAGTAAAGAGGGAGTGTTGAAAAGTGTAACTATGTCGGTCTTCATATTGACTATGTAATTATGTATTTTATGTAAAGAAGAAGACAAAGATAATAAAATGTATATTTGTTGCACTTTCTTCATGGGTTTCATGAGCAAGATTTTATCTTAGGTTAATGGACTTCTTCTTGATGTCCATTTAGGGTCTATCTTTTGTTTATAAGTATAATTAGAGTCATGTCTGTGAAGAATATTGTCACCTTTAAATGCTCCAAGGCCTTGTTATGAACTTCGTTGAAGAAAGGCTTCAACAACCCTCAAAACAACTCTTTCAAAACGCTGGAAAATATGTGATAAAGGTCGCTGAAGTCAGCCTACAAGCTAGCCTACATGTTGGCCTAAATGACTACTATGTGGTCGGCCTAAAGAAAGGAACATATGCACTATATATATATAACCTAATCTGCGGCCATTTGTCAACAATGATCTATGAACAATTCGGTGGATAACTTATGTGGATTCAAGAAGAAAGTTAGAAGCAGAGTTAGTAGTTATATAAAAAAGGATTACTACAAATCAAGTGCGGATGACTGTAATCAGCAGATTTCATAAGTTATAAAAGCGGATGACTGTAATCAAATGCAGATCAACGTAATCAAATGTGGATCAACATAATTAAGTGTGGATGACTGTAATCAATATTGCAGATCTCTCTCTGAAGTAAAACAAAATAAAGTGTGGTTACACTTGTGTGGATTACAAAGAAGGGAAAATGTGAACTTAAGGACAGACGGAGTCAAGACATTTCAGAGTGATAGAATCTGCGGTAAAATCTGTAATAAAGTGTGGATTTGAGTAAGGACTCAAGTAACAAAGTTTGATAGTAGTGCGGGTTAAGGTAGTGACCAATATGGGCAGATTTGCTATGAATTTTCCTGAAGTAGAATATGTGGATCAAACTGAAGAAGTTGTGGTATAAGATCTGTGTGAATGACCATGCTGTGATGTTATGGTTAAGGACCATTACAGTACTAAAAAGAAGGTAAATCTATGATTTACCTTCCTATTCACATTTCACAAAGGAAATATTACATATCTCTATTCTCTAATGTATGCTAAGATAAGCAATAAGAAGCTTTTGAAGATAAACCTAGAGACCGAGTTCTCTAATGTTAATACAAGTTAGTTGAAGAAAGAGTTGGAGGAAGACTAAGAAGCAGTGGCAAGGTTTTGGATGCATATGCATAGGTCAAGGGTCCGAGTCTTGGTCATGGTACTTGTCATTTGAAGATCTATAAGAAGAATTGTTTGTGGTTTTTCCTCTCCAAGAGGGAGAGGTTTTGCCCTGGCTCTAGGAGCCTAACCTTTGTGTCTTGTGTTTTTGATAATTGACTTGATGAAAGATTAACTTAACTGAAAGAAGAGAAGACATACGTACCTCAAGTAAGTTCACAAGTAATTATCAAGAAGAGAATTTGTATTAACCTACAGCCCTCAAAATTCTCAACATATACATCACTGCCTAAAGTACGATAGTAAGGAAGTCGAGTTGACTGGTTTCACAGGTTTTGATTGGGGTGGTAGTGAGACTGATTGAAGAAGCACTACAAGTGGATGCTTTACTCTAGGAGCTGCTATGATCTCATGGATGAGTAGAAAGAAAGATCTCTTCGCTTTGAGTAGTGTTGAAGCATAATATGTGGTTGCATGTGAAGTAGGAAAGGAGGTTGTATGGTTGAGGAAACTTCCGACGTATTTGTTTGAGAAGTCTGTATGTCCTACTGTGATAAACTGTGACAATCAAAGTTGCATCAAGATGTCTGAAGATCATGTGTTTCATGCTAGGACGAAGCATATCAACAATAAGTGCCGCTACATTAGGAGCTTGGTGCAATATCGGATCATGAAGCTAAAGTATGTCTCGATCGACGATCAGGTAGCCGATATACTAACAAAATCTCTTCCTAATAAGAAATTTGAATATTTTAGAAACATGCTTGGTTTAGTAGATATTGTTGTTATAGTTGATGATAAATATTTGGAAGAGATTTGTTGACGCTTTATGAATGAGCACATTGCCTGGGAGGACATCTCGCCGACACTTTGTGTTGATGTCTGGATCCCGAAGTAGGGAGGATGGTGTTGGTCATAGAACTCTGACCTCATATACGCACATGGATCCTTGGGTTGATGGTTATCAAGTAAGACTGATGGTACCTAGAGTGGTTAAAAGATTTATTCCATCTTAGTCCCACCCGGATAGATTACCCTGGTCAGGAATCTAGTCCGTGGCACTGCATTAGAGGAAATTTCAGCCTAAAATTTCCCATGAAATTTTCATGTAATATCCATTTCAAATATGTAAACCAATCAAAATGCTTTAAATTTAAAAAGAGGTGCATGTAAATATTTTGGAGGGAAAAGAAGAAAAACTACTTTTTTAATTATATTTTTGGCTTATCTCCTTATGGGTTTACTCAAATTTCAATTTTAGACACTCATTAGATGCGGAATTAAATTTCACATCCAACGAGTACCCCTTATGCATACTTTTGAAAAGACCCACCTTGATAAAAATTTCGGATACATTAAAAAAACGTGTTAAAACACGTTTTTTTAATGTATCCGAAATTTTTATCAAGGTGGGTCTTCTCAAAAGTATGCATAAGGGGTACTCGTTGGATGTGAAATTTAATTCCACATCTCATGAGTGTCTAAAATTGAAATTTGAGTAAACCTATAAGGAGATAAGCCGAAAATACAATTTTTATTTTTATTTTTTTATTTTATTTTATTATTTTATTATTTTTTATTTTTTTTAATCCTCCAAAATTCATAACTCTTATTTTATTATTTTAACTATTATTTTATTATTTTTCCTTAGGAGGCCACTTTTAGGCTGAAATTTCCTCTAATATGGATAGATTGCCCTGGTCAAGAATCTAGTCCATGGTTCATAAGTTTTGAAATATTCCTTGTACTTGTATATGTCATAATGAATACCTCCCTAGTTAAGAGGGAGCATTGAATAATGTAACTATGTTCGGCCTTCATAATTTTATTTGAGTAAATATGAAATGTACTGATTAAAATAATGAACATAATTTTATTATTATTATTACAATGACTTATGAAAGAATGGGTTTCATACTTAGGACATCATGTTATAGATTAAAGTCCCAATTTGGGACTTCTAGGATTTATTCTGAGTCATTAGAGTCATTGTACATTTAATGAGACCCTTCTTAGGCTTTTTAATCATGTAAAAGGAATTATTTTTTTAGTCAAAAAATGAATTTTGTCACCTCCACACCAAGTTGGCCCTTGCCTGATGAAGTCGGCCTACAATGGAGTAATTCGAGCCAAAGAAGCCTATATATATAAGTGAAATTCGATCTATTTGCTCATCCACTTAACAAGTTCGATATACAAGGAGGAGTTGCAGTAAAAAGTGTGAATTTCAGGAAAGAGGAGGAGAATTGCAGATCAAATTTCTTGGGCTATTTTATCTCTCTCTCTCCCCTACGAGATTACTGGGTAGTTTTAGGATCGAAGTTGTAGGAGGTCGAAGCTACAGGTGGTCAAAATTGCATAATTTGAAGTTGTAGAAGTGGAAGTTGCTAGGGTCAAAATGCTACTGCTCCATAGGTCGAAGTGTTGTTGTATAGATCAAAGATGTAGGAGGTCGAAGTTGCAGGAGGTATAAGCCGGAGGGGTCGAATTTGCAAAAGTTGAAGTTGTAGAAGTCAAAGTTGCTAGGGTCAAAGTGTTATTTTTGCATAGGTCAAAGTGTTGTTGTTGTATAGATCGAAGTTTTGTTGTTGCAAGGTCGAAGGTCTAGATCGAAGTTGTTGGAAGGAAGGGTTGACTTGGTGGTTGGAGGAAGTTTGTGTTTAGGCTGAAGGCTCTTGGATTATCTCAGGAAAATTATTGAAGGAAAATATTTTGACTGGGTTTTCCCTAGATAGGGGTTTTTCCCTGGCAGAGTGCCTACATCTTGTGTCTCTTGTTTTATGATCTTCATACACACATAATTTGGTAATTTCTTGATGAAAGACAATATAATAAAGAATTAAAAGAGGCCAACATAATTCACAAGTAATTATCAAGAAAGAGGAATAAAAACCCTAAGTCCACTTGCATTGATCTCTCAACATCTCAACCTATAGGGAGTTGTTTCTAACATGAAAAAGGCATGATTCAGATTGAGAGCTTGAAATAATTTCCCATGGATTTGTTTCATTCTCAACTTATCGGGGGTTGTTTCTGGCATGGAAAATCACAAATAAGGTTGTGTGGATCCTACACAACCCCTAAGACAGGTATGATGTCTTGAAGATCAATTAAACACAGAAATCGACAATCTAAACACTTCATAGCAATTATGGCTCTTAGATTATTATCCTGGAAACTTGGGGAGTAATCATTATTTAATTCATGTGTGTTTTCCTTCCTGCACAACAAATAATCAATGGAGATGTGCATTGATGTTGAAGCGCTTTGTTCATCGAAGATGTGTTTTGATGTTGAAGTGTTTTGTCCTTTGAAGATGTGTCTTACTCTAAGAAGCTCGTTTGTAATATTATCTTTGATATTTTATTCAGTTAGATGAAATAATATCATGGGAGCTTAATAATTTCACACAAAATTGTTGTGGTGGAAAAGGATTGACCCATCCTAGGTGGATTCTTTTCAAGACTATCCATTGATTTGACTCATGAACTAAACTTATTTGGTTACTTTTCTAGGTATTATTGGGTTTCTCACTCTTTGGAATATAAGGAGTGTAATTTTTTTCTTAAAGTAATACCTATTGACTATGAGATGAATGTTGTGATTAGGATGGTTATACAATATCCTTGTATGTTTGTCCCTTTTTATTTGTTTAAATAATACTTTAAAAATGTGAATTTTTCAAGTAGAAGTAGTTTGCTTTGGGATTTGTCATCTTCTGATAAGGATTCAGTATGAACGTTGAGAAAGTGAGGTTACATTGGATTTGCTAGCATTGAGAAATCTACTTGAGGTAAGGAGATTCCATGGCATTACTCATTTTATAAGTGCATTCGAACGTTTATGGAATTTTTCCACCAATGATTGAGTTCGTGAAGACACAAGGGTTATAGTGGAGGGCACAAGGAGAAAAACATTTTTAGATTTTGAAGGAAAGAATTGTAGAAACACCCTTGTTAGCATTACTAGACTTTCATAAAATACTTCAAGGGGAATGTGATGTAAGTGGAGTTTCTATTTAAGTAATGTTGAGCTAAGAGGGTGAAATGATATAATTTTTGAGTGAGATGTTAAATGCACAAGAATGTAAGAAAGATGTTGGATAAACATGAAATTCATTTCATTAACATAATGTACACATTAATACATGTCATTTATCCTTGGTTTTCATCATCCAAGAGGTATGTTGGACTTCTATGACTGTTGGAATTCTTTCACACCAACCCTAACAGATTAGGTGTCCAACATTCCCCCCCTTAATCCAAAGGTGTGTATATGAGTCGAAGAAAAGAGTTGAAATACAAAATTTGATAGCATTCAATGGCTAGATATGCTCTTTGAAATGGTGGTTTAAAGAAAACTACAAACAAAATGAAGTAGTGGAACTTATAATTTTCTACTAGTGGTGGTTTAAGGCTAACCACTAGCTCTGGAATTTGGTCGAAGCAGTTCCTGGAACAACTATGAATCTGGCTAGAAGTTGGATTCTTTGTGAAGTGGAAGTGCTCTCTAATGATGGTTTAAAGATGACCACAAACTGATGAAGTGAGCAGTAGAAATCGAAGTTTTCTACAGGTTGTGGTTTAAGGTAGGCTACCAACCAAGTGATGCTCATGGAACATGAATATATTTTTGGCTATAGCTATGAATGTGGCTATGGATCATACTCGCTTTGATATATATTCAAAGCTAGTAGCTAACCATCGATTCTCCCCTATTAGATACAAGGTGAGACGATGAAGATGTCTCTACTTCAAGATGTCACCAATACTCAAGAATGAACTTTGATGTATGATGGATATATCTTCTTGGTTGTTGACGACCATTGACAAGTGATACATCCAAGGTGAATCTTTGCTCTTGCAATATTTTTGCTTCTGGAACATCCATTTGAATGATGAGTATGTTTACCACAATGCTCACAAGGGTGAGTATCAAAACATTGATCCTTCACATGGCCAATTGGATCAAAATGTCAGCATCTAACAATTTGAAGTGGTTGTGGAATTGGAGAAAGAGCAGGTGAAGATGAATTATCCTGAAAGAACCCAACACTTTGAAATTGGATTAGTTTGGAATAGCCTGGAACGTGAAAGGAAACATCCTTGTCATATCCAAAACTATCTCTCTTCTTGCTGATGAGTTCTTCCCAAGGTCGGTTGATGGGCTTGGGTAGTGCAAGTTAAACCTTTTCATCTTCATGATGATCTCCACATGATTTGCATATTATCTCCACAATATTCATAATATTTTCACATCATATCCATTATCCTACATCTAAGTTAGTTTCAGATTCACTTATTTAGGGATTGGCTCCATCGTGTTGTAACACCTTTCCTTTTATGAAGGATAAGTTATATATGTAAATATGAGAGAATATCAGTCATTTTGAAGAGGCTGGAGCGAGAATAAGGCACAAGAGAGGCTAAGTGTTAAGCATGTGTTTATGAATCAAATGTAGAAAATTTTTATTTTCTCCTTTGATTAATATCAAACAATAGATAACTATTTTCCAATGCATATGTATTGAGTTAATTTCAATTTTGTAGACTATTTAGCAGTGTTTCACCGAGCCAGGAGGTACCCTTGTGTAAAGGATGTATTTCTCTTATTCTCTTAGTGTTTTTTAGTTACACTTAGTTTGATTTTATTCTTAGTTTAATGCTTCCAGTTCTTATTGATTGTAGCTAATTTAAGTGTGTTTTCAATTTCATTTGCTTACAGTTTGGTGTGGTGTTTCAACGAGTGTAGGCTACTCATACGAACCCTCTGATTGAATAGATACTTGGTCCTATGCAATCACAAAACTCAATAGTAAAATTATATGTTCAATTTAGCTTGTGATTGTCTCATAGCAAACCTTTACATGGCATGAGGATTTTAAAATGTTTGGAACCATCATTATGTCAATTTATCCAGATTGCAATTTATTTTCATAGGTTGTAGTTTTGTTTTCATGTCATATTTTGATAGATAAAATTAAAAACCAAACCTAGCATATATTGTGTGTTATAGTTCACAAGTTTACCAACCTAGATTGATGATTTAAATGTAACAAAATTCTAATACAATTGAAGTGACCAACATTTTTGCCACCGTTGACAAGGAATTGTACATATGATTTGGTTTTTTATTTAGGCATACAATTAGTTACATAAGTAAAACATTATAAACATATAATTAGTTGCATAAGTAAAGCATGATAAATAGGATGCATGAATTTCAATAAATTTTGGATATTGCAAGAGCCCCCCATGTACTAATCTATATGTTAGATAGGGATTATCAAAGAATAATTCAAGCATGTTCAAGAATCCATTGAGTATAGAATAATGCTACACCAGGAAATCTCTCAAATCCTAGCAACAACTAGAAACATCTCTACATCCCAGGAGGAACAAATCCTAACCACCATTAGGAGTATACATGCACTCCAAGAAGCAATAAAGGGAAAAAAAATTCATGAACAACATCTAGAAGAAGATCCAGAGGAGACTAAAGAATCATGGACCACATCTAATAAAGAGCATAAATTAGAACCTAAGATTGAAAAAATTCTACTTTTCCTATCATCAAATGGTTTACGCGTTCAAGAGACTAATCAACAACTAGTAGTAGATTTGCATGGCATGAAAAAGCAGGACAAAGTGGTTTTAATGAGCAAGAAAACCAAGAAATTATGACTACATTGAACTTTGGTTCCAGATAATTATCAAGTTGAAGCACCACTCTCTTTATTAATAGTTTTTGACATCATTTCAATCAAAGCAACTAGTCTTGCATGTTATGGTACATATAAAATACCATCTTTAAAACTTGAATACGAACATATTTGTTATCTTGTTATGCACATGGCTTCATTGGAAGTATTCCTACAAGTAAGAAAAAATTTTCTTTCTTCAAGTAGGGTAGGATATTGTGAAAAAATAAATTAAATAGTAAAGAGAAAAAATAAGTCTAGTTGTGAAAACCAAGTAATTGGTGCAACTAGACATTAATCTTGTTCATGGCAAACATGAATAAAGTTATCTAAGTTCCTGTTGGTTTCAATATTTTATTATGGTTCTTCAAAATATTTTTGGTTTTATGCTCAAGTTGGATAATGTGGAATTCCTTAAGGTTCACCTTCTAATAGATCTTGTCCAATCAACTTCAACACCGTATCTGGGACTAATACCTGAGATTATTTTGAGTCCCTTTTTGTATGCATATATTAGTAGCATATCTCCTCGCTGACAACAAGATAATACCTCAATGTCTCTTGATTGTCAGATCCTACAGGTGACCCAACTTCAACACATTTATTCGTACTTGTTAGAATGCGCTATGGTACCTTAACACTCATTTACATTTTCAATGAGTTTTCTTGCATTCATTATCTATTGACATTAGTGGTCAGTAATTTCTATGTTCGAATTCAAGTAAATCCATTCACATATATTGAATTGTATCAATAGGGGTTAAATGTGAAGATTATATGGCTTATGATATCAACAACAACTTGTAGCAGTTCATTTTTATGTTCTATAGTTTTGTATAATAGCATGTTCATATTTTGTTCCAATAAAGATTGCCATTCAACAACAACGTGATGGAATTCGTCACAACTCCTCTTCATTCATTGTATTTTCCAATAGGTCAACGAATTTAGATAAGTTCTCATAGTCAACAATAGCCTTGCTCATTCTCCGAATTTCTAAATCATGTTCTTGCTCCTACTTCAACAATAGTAACAATCCAAGACTTCATGGAGGTCAAACTTGATCATGTCAAAATTTACTCCAAAGTAGTAGCACAACAATACAAGGAAAATCTATAAATCCTTCTACTCTAGCATGATGTAGCATTTAAGATTAAACAACAAGATGGGGCTAGTAAAGGATATTCTTCCTTACTGAGGAAGAATTGCCATTGTGTAAATGATGGGTACACAATTGATACAAGCAGCGACTTTAAGTAACACTCTAAAGCTTCAGTAGTATGTCAAGTATCAACAGAAGAAAGCAATCAAATTTTATTTTCCAGAGTATCACGCATCATCCTTAGTGTGGGGGAGATAGAGCATTGAATTATTAGTATCTTTCTAGGGTTCCAAATGCAAATTCATAAATATCCCTTAGAAAATATTCAACGTACTATTTTTGGCCCAAGCATTCAACCACTTAGTACTTTTATGTTCATGTTCAGGTCATCATAACAATAGATAGGTAAATGGGAATAATAGAGTTTCAAGCATTTCAATATTTTAAGAACTTGATTTGTGCCTTAACAATGGGGTTCAAACAAATTTTACAAAATATAGTTGCAAAAGATCATAACTTACTTTGATTTATAAAGATTTAAAACAATTATGTAGTTTTATATCTACGAAAATAGCTAGATAAACATGTAGCTTCCTATAGCAACCTACTTCAAGGGCACTTTTTGCACAAAGATTGAAAGAAGATGGGGTTGAGATAAAATAATTATAAGACATGGGTTTTCTCATAATATGATAAATTGAGTAACTCGTGAGAAAAATTCCCAAAAAATGCAAATTTGGGAGATATTTGAACAAGTTTTTCAGATAGATTTTTACTTTTTACCACTGTGCACAAATAAAACTAAAATTAATATTTTTTTACAACAATATATTTTCTTCATCAAAATGAAATTATTAAGGCATGTTATGGTAAAGCAGCCAAAAATACATTGTCTCTCTTTTGAAGCACTCAATTTCGCAGTAAAATGAGTGGTGTATATTTTTGTGAAACATTGAAAAGTGTGGAAGATGCAATAAGGCAAAAATTGATTTGACCATATCTTGAAAAACATGCATTCGTTGGTCTCAAAATTTGAAGGATAATTGCATCATGGTATGGTAAATAAATACCACAAATTTCAAGAAATTTTATTATATATTTTTCAAGAAATTGACCATTATCACGTACATCCATTTCCCATTTTTCTCAAGATTTTTGCATCCATTGGTTGTGGTTTTTAGTGAGAATATGCATAAAGGTGATGGTAACAATCACTCCAAATTTCATGAGAAAACTATTTATAGTTTGAGAGATATTGGATAAACAAGTTTGGGACAAAAAGTGGCTACATGGATGTCTATCAACAACAAACTTATTTTAGCCATCCATCAACAGGAAATCATTTGCGTTATTGGTTTTAGCATTCTCATATTTCTATGGACATCATGAATAATCACTACCAAAATTCTCAAAGCTTTTTAGTCTGATTTCTCATCAGTTGGTTTCCAGCAAATTCCCTTCCATATCATATAACCCGAGTTCATTGCTTGTCTTTCATAACATCATACAAACAGGTAAATTTCGGTAAGAAATCTCTCTTTCTAATTAGTCATCTAACATGGATTTCATGCACATAAATTTTTTGAAGTTTTTCATTCCTTCACAATTCCACTTACTTGCTTTCCATACCCCATTGTCCATCCATCATCATCCATTACACTATGACCTTGATAAACTTTCATGTATCCTTCTTGCATGAGGATTTCCTTCTTTCTTCATGAGTCAAGCCAAATAGAGGAAGATACACAAATCAATTTAATTTAATTTTGGGAATATTAGATACCTCTCTAGTTCGCATGAGAACATGCAAAATCTCTAGTGTGGGGGAGATGTTGTGCCCCTATTTCATAAAATGACTTTCAAAATTTTTAATGTAGCTACGAAAAAATTCTTGTTATAGTTATGGTAAGTTCTTGTGGCAGATAGTTGAGGAGGTAGTTTTGAAATGTCATTTAAAATTCAATGAAGATGAGCAAAGAAAATATAAAACATGGGTTTTCTATAGAATATGATTGTTTAGATGAATCTTAACTTAAATCCTCAAAAAGCACAAAATATGGGATGTTTGGATGAGGTTTCAAAATAGATTTATTAAAATTGTTCCTTGAAATTTGCACTTCGTTATTTGACCAACAAACCTTGTGTACGACCTTGGGAAAGTGGAATTTATGAGGTTTGCCATTTTACCTTCTTATGACCTGGGAATGGTTTATAATGGGCATTGAAGTAGAATTTTTAACATGTGATTACGTTGCAACTTTCTTCTCAAAGGAAATCAATTGATTACTTATGTATTGAATGAGTTGCAGAAGATCGGTGCAATGTAATTTCTCTTCGTATTCCAAGCATATATATAAATTGAATTGTAAGTTATTTCCATTTTTCTCCTCTAACCTATGACAATAGGTGGGAGGCAAAGTACTATAATAGTGCATCATGGCCACTTAATTTTGTGGTTTGATGATCTCCAAGATTTGATTATATAATTTAGTGAAATGAAGCTTAAAATATTTAATGGTTTCACCTTTGGTATAGGCAACGTTGTTATAATCATGAAGGAGATCAACATGGCTCTAAACTTAGCCATAAGTGGACTTAAACTAGTTGTAGAGCTTTGTCCAGGTAGATAAGGATTTGGGCGGAAGTTCAAAGAAATTGGTTATTGCTTTTTATTTCAAAGAATTCACAAACAACTACATACACGTGTTGTTACCATTTGCATCAATGTTGTGGCATGCTTTAGAAAATGCAATTAAGTGTTCATTAGTTTTGATGGTTCCATTAACTAAAAACTTAGGGGGGCGATCTTTAAATTTAGGAAAAGGAGTATTTTTCTATGTTAGATTTAGGAGAGAAGCCATATGCCAAGGAGTGGAATTTATATCTTCCTCGAATTGAAACAACATGTACTTCCCGATTACTTTCGAGATATTTATGGTAGATTGAACTAGATTAAAGAATGAATAAACACTGCCAAATTGAATGGAAGATGATGCAGTCAAAGAGGATTGTGAGGAAGAGGGAGTAGATTAAGAGGAATTTTGTGTTCCTAACATGACTCTCTAAGATGAAGAAGTAGTACTAGAATAATATACAAAGTCTTGGTAAAATCGAAGATGGGATTAGGTGGTAAGGATTACCTTTCGCCTTTGGACTTCGTCTAAGGGTTTATATTCAAGGATTGATCTTGATATTCTTCTAGAAGTACAAGTTTCATTGGTCATAAGCCAACGACCTTTTATTGGCATGATCTCTGAGTCAACTTTCAATGGCTTCTCTTCTTTCTTGAAATTCGATATCTTAAGCTATAATAACCCAAAATTGTTCTAATTTAGGTAGAGTGTGAGAGTTGTCAAGGATGGCATTTAGTAATGATTATGAAATAATCCTTTCATAATTCAATTTATTTGGAATATTGGGTTGATTTGCAGATTGAATGATCATGTAAAAACAAATATTGATATAACCAAGGATATATGAATTGAGTCCCTGGTATGGTCACCAAAAGTATTTTGACAAGAAATTTTTTATGCTTCACTACTGACACCCTTGAATCTCATTGGACTGGGGAGATAATGGGATTGGGCCAGAGGTTTAATCCCAAAAATTATGTAACAATTTTTTACAATGAAATGAAGAAAATTGTTTATAGTTGATTTGCACAAAGAAAATAAATAAATAAAATAAAAATAAAATTGTTTACAATGGAAAAATTAAAGAAAAAAAAAACTATATAAATAGATATATAAATTGTTGTAAGTAAATAACTAAAATTAAAGCAAACTAACAACAATATGATGGATTAATTTACAGGTAGATTTCTAAAAAAATCATACTATGTCAGCCATAAGATTGCATAGGTATGTTTATACAATCTAATCTAACTTTAATAATAATTTTAATTGTTAATATAAAAGAGTTTTTCTTTCAAAGAATAAAATATATAGTAAAATCATTGGAGAAAATATGCTAAAAAATATAATCTTTCAACTTATATTGATTTTATTGATAAAATGATAGTGCAACATTTTTTTGGTTGATTTCTATGAAAATTAGGACTATAAATCACTTTAAAATGCCTAAGATATAAACGAATTCATACATAGACATCTAGAATGGAAATTAATCAAGACAGACAAAATGCTAAGCAACATGGACTCTTTCGATAAGTTTGGAACAACAAAATTATACATGTTGGTGTTGAGAAATATAACTAGTTTCGATCTTCATAATTGTTGTACTCATTTCAATATGTATCTTATGTAACAAACAAGAAAAATTAAAGAAAAAATAATATTATCAAAGCATGGGTTTCATGCTCAATTTTTATGGTCTTCTAGGTAAAAGCATGTTCTTTTTGCTTCTAGGGTTTGTTAGGTCTTAGGATTTATTGTCATGAGTCAAAGAATTCAACATCATGTTTATAAGACCCTTTCGGGTAATTTATAATTTTAAAAGGAATTACTTTTGAGTCTAGAAAGGGCCTATAATCTCCAAGATTACAAGTCGGCCCTGGGAGCCTCAAGTTGACCAAAAGGAGGGAATTTGACCCCTTGAGAAGGCTATAAAAGGAAGAAGTTTGACCTCATTTGGACACACTCACTCATAAGTTTGATCTATCAAGGAAAGAGTTCAATTTGTAGCTAGGAAGCTGGAAAAAAAAAAGAGTGGAAGTATAAGAGAAGATGGGAATACGAAATTTGTTGTTTTTGGGCTCTATCTCTCTCACATGTGCGAAGAAGCTAGGGTTTTTGCAACCAAAAAGAGGTTGAAGTTGTAGATTCAAATTCCTAGAGAGTGAAGTTGTTGCTAGGGAGAAAATTTGAGTAACAAGTTGTTGGATAGAGTGAAATCCTTCTCTTGACCTTGTTGACCTTGGGAGAGTTTTTTTTCTCCATGAAGGTCTCAAAAGGAAGATAGATTAGGGTTTATGCAATGGTTCTTGGGACGAATTTTTTGGGAGGATGAAGTTGTTGGTTCAAGTAGTTGGGCAGTTGTTGGAAGGTCGAAGTTGCAACAAAGATGCAGTTTAAGGGAAGGTCTCGAGGAAGGGTTGACTTGGTACTAGGAGAAGGACTTGGTCTAAGGATTGGGTCACTGTATCTCTTTTGAAACATATTATAAGAAGAGAAGATTTTTTTGGTTTTCCCGTTGGAGGGGTTTTTCCCTGGATGAGAGCCTATACATGTGTCCTCTTTTACTGTTGTTTTTTCATAATATTGTTTGATGAAAAGATATAACTAAAGAACATAAAGAAGATAACTAAGTTTCAAAGCAAGTATCAAGGTTGAAGAAAATAAGTTATAATTTCTGCCACTTTACATTTTCTAACATGGAATCAGAGCTAAGGTGAGCAAGGAAGGTAGTCAGAAGGACACTAGAAAGAATTTTTGATAAAGGGATAGGAAGCTCTCAAGGCCCAAAAGAAGAGATTGTCTCTTAAAGGGATTTGGTTAAAGGCTCGTTGATGGAATACCCTTCTAATCTAGGGTTTCTACATTGAAACAAGATCAAGAACTACATAAATCTTGCAAGAAGGGTGTTGATCTCGTAAAAGGAAGTCTATCTGGCAAGAATCAATCTTGGAAGTTGTTTGTGGAGGAATCCTAGGGAACATCTTTTAAGGGCATCATCAAAAACTCTTTGAATATCTTAAAGAGATCAAGAAGGTTGGATACATCATCAAAAGGAGAATATTGGTATTCTAGTAAGTATCACACTATTTTATAATAGTTGAATCTTCAATTCATATAAGTTATTTCTGCAAGGAGATCATCAAACCCATTGGGGAAGTAAACTATCAAGCATGGAAGAAGAGGATTGACTTGATACTCACAGAGCAAGATGTAATGGGATATGTTACCGGAGAAATTATTGAACGTGGAAAAGAAAAGACACAAGAACTACCAAGGCACAAGAAAGGGAAGTAAGAGTTCAAAGTATCATATTGGAATCAATCAAGGATTCTCTTATTCCTTTTGTAGCAAATTTGAAGACCTCCAAGGCCATGTACAACAAGCTACTGAATTTGTACTCTGTAAGTACAACAAGTCGAAATATTTCTTTGCAAAACAAGCTATATATAATGAAGAAAGTGAAGGATGAAGATATGGCATCCTTCCTCATGAGTGTCTCTCAATTAAGAGACCATTTGCAAGGACTTGGGGAACCCATCACTAATTATAAGGTGACTGTATGTGTTCTAAATGCATTGCCACCATAATGGAGCAACTTTGAAACATGTGTCTACTCCAAGAAGGATTCAACTCCCTTTGATGAGTTGTGGGCACAATGCATACTATAAGGATCAAGGATCAAGGTCAAGGATGAAATTGGATCTGATGAGCAGTCTTAAGCATTTATAGCATGAGTCAAGAAGATGAAGAAGGGAATGTTTGGAAAGTCCAAGAAGAAAGACATGTCCAAGGTTCAATGCTTCAAGTGTCAAGTGTTTGGACATTACAAAAGGGGTTGTTCGAATCAACAGAACAATAAGAGAAAGGATAGGAGTGAAGCTCATGTAGCTGGAGCCATGAGAGAACCTGAGAAGAAAGAAAAGAAGGAATAAGTGAAGGATATTTACTACTAAAGAAGGTTCACTATCTAGTTTCTCTATGAATTTTTTTCTTTTGGATGATATGTTTAGCATAAGCATCATAGGATAGAAGCATATGATAGTAGCATGTCTTGAACTTATATGATTATGTTACTTGATAGAGATCATCTAGGATAGAATGTTAGACCATTTTGCATAGTGCTCATCCAAATATTACATTATGTTACAAAAATTGTCATCTTTCTTAAAGGGATCATAATGATCCGGGAAGGACCATAATTTTGGAAGGCCCTTAGGAAAATCACTATGACAAGGTAATTACAGATTCCATGTAATGTAGAATTAATATTGGTAAAATAATCATATGTATTCTATGTAATGTGGAAACATACTAGTAAAAAGGGATGAAGGGCTGAAATGGGTCAAGATACAAAAAAAAATTGTGAAATATATGGATAGCTAGATGATTGGATGAAAGCATGGGAATGCATGTTGTAAAGAAAACTTTGGATAAGATTCATTTGTATGAGAATTTTATGGAACAAGGTTGATTAGAAAGGCATGCTTAATTATTTATGATGCTAGAAAAATAATACAACTTGACTTACTTAAGAATATATAAAAGGTTAGGATGTTCTCTAGAATATGTATTGATTAACATCTAGTATAATAATTGGAAGAAAAGTTGCAACTTGGTAATAAAGTTCGATCCTTGGCCAATTTTATGCAAGAAGAAAATTTCAAGTGGAGATGGTCAATGAGGATGTTGATGAAACGAGAAGATCATCATGGTAATGTAAGTCTATTACATTTTGGTTTGGTTATCTGGTTCACATATTATTTTTCTACCTGGTAAAATGGTGCAGGAATACATGATGATAGTTGAGGAAAGTTCAACTATATGGATGAAAAGTATTGAGGGAAGCTCAATATCTGGTACTTGAAAACTATGAATTTAATATGTGTTCATCTTGGAAGGTAGTAGTGCAAGAAGATAACTTGAAGGTCAGGGAATATCATTTTCATGAGGAATTTGAGATCAGATAGAAATTTGGGAAGTCTTAATACAATTCCTTCATGTCAAATATGGAAAGTGATGGGCAAGAAAGATGACCTAGATCCTGTCACAAGAACAAAGAGTGGAGATGGTTTCATGATACCTCGAAAAGAAGCAGACTCAATGCAAGAGATGTGAAGGCAAGAGGGAGCCATGTGGCTATGGAAAATTGATAGTTGATACTCTGATGAAGACAGTCTAAGGCTTGTGGTGTTGGCTTCCATTACTGGAAGGAAGTCCATAATCTCCTCTGGTTTTGAGAGGGAGAAAAAAGAGTATCCTTGAATAAGTAGAAAGGATATATTCTCAATATTAAGGGATAATAGGGATGTCCTCTCAATTTGAGAGGGAGTGATATTTGATATCACATGTGCATTCTTCTCTTTAGGTGATGAAGAGAGAATGATGGAGAATTGGATAAGCATATGTGGTTTCCTTAAGGATAGACCATCCAATAAAAGAAAGGAGGTCGATACTCCTTGAGGATTTGAATCCAATAGAGGAAGTAGTCCTAGGGACCGACACTCTTTGAAGATAGGATAGGAATACAAGAGAAGAGTGGTCAAAGAGGACTGATATTCTTTGAGGAATCAGGTATGGAGATCCAAGATAATAATATTCCTAAAAGGACATGCCTTATGGACATCGGGATGGGGTATGTACCTTAGAGAGGTAGTGTGGTATCACACATAAAACCTCCCAGCTTAATTCTCTTGAATTAAAGAAGAGCTTGTCCAAGTAGGCCTCAGGGACAGTGTTGGTCATAATTATGATGCTTACAGTATGTCTTATTAATCTGACTCTTCTGGAGAACTCTTCAGTTTGAGATATGATGTTGTACTAGTTGTACAATTATGAATACCTCCCTAGTTAAGAGGGAGTGTTGATAAATGTAACTAGTTTCGGTCTTCATAATTTTTGTATTAATTTCAATATGTATCCTATGTAACAAGCAAGAAAATGAAAAGAAAAATTATTATTATAAAAGCATGTGTTTCATGCTCATTATTGATGGTATTCTAGGTCAAATAATGTTATTTGTGCTTCTAGGGTTTGTTAAGTCTTAGGATTTATTTTCATGAGACAAATAAGTCAACATCATGTTTATATGACCATGCTGGAAAATTTGTGATTGTAAAATGAAATATTTTTTAGTCTATAAATTCCTAGAATCTCTAAGAGTACAATTCGGACCTCAAATCCTCAATTTGGCCTAAAGGAGGGAATTCTACCACTTGAGAAGGCTATAAAGGAAGCAGTTTGACCTTATTTGGACACACTCACTCACAAGTTCGATCTATTAAGGAAAGAGTTTGATCTGTAGCTGGGAAGCTAGAAAATGAATAGAGCGAAAGTATAGGAGAAGTTGGGAAGACGATATTTTTTTTTATGGGTTGTATCTCTCTCACATGTGCGAAGAAGCGAGGATTTTTGCAACCAGAAATAGGCTGAAGTTGTAGGTCCAAATTGCTAGAGAGCGAAGTTTTTTTCTAGGGAGCATAATAAGGGGCCAAGTTGCTAGCGAAATCCTTCTCTTGACCTTGTTGACCTTGGGAAAGTTGTTTTTCTCCAGGAAGGTCTCAAAAGGAATATAGATTAGGTTTTCTGCAGCAGTTGATGGGGCGAAGTTGTTGGGAGGACGAAGTTGTTTGGTCAAGTAGTTGGACAATGTTGGCATGTTGAAGTTGCAACTAAGAAGTATTTTAAGTGAATGTCTTAAGGAAGGTTTCACTTGGTACTAGGAGAAGGACTTGGTGTAGGGATTGGGTCATTGTATCTCATTTGGAGCATATTCTAAGAAGAGAAGAGTTTCTACGTTTTCCCTCTGGAGGGGTTTTGCCATAGCTGAGAGCCTATATCTGTGTCCTCTTTTACTGTTATTATTTCTTGATATTGTTTGATGAAAATATCTAACTAAAGAACATAAAGAAGATAATTAAGTTTCACAAGGAAGTGTCAAGGTTGACGGAAAAAAGTTATAATTGCTATCACTTTACATTTTCTAACAGCTAGTACCGATATGATAAAATATAAAAACTATCTAACAACACAAATATGTGCAAGAAATAACAACAACATTTATGAAAGAATAGAAATTTTGATGAGCTCACTTTCTCCTTGTCAATCCTGAAAGGATTTATGTTGTCACCAAAATAGGTAAGGTGTGACACTCTAGAATATATGAATTAGAGGAAAAATGAAAATTTTTAAAATTTATGCATACTTCTCCTCACTAGTATTTTCCGTCATCCCCTTCTTGCCTTCTATTTATTTTATACTTCAAATAGGTAGTTGGAGAGAAAAATTGTCGCATGATTAATGTTTTTGTTATATTAAACCTGTTTTTATTTTTTAAGTCGGAATAACACATTTATGAGAGATTATATTTATTTAATTAATTTTAAAAAGTAGGTGGGGTCCCGCACTATGTCCATAAAGTATTTATATTACCTTGTAACTCCATAATAAAACATATAATATACAACATCATCAAGAATACCACCATCATGAAAATCACATGTATAAAATGAGCCAACATCCATTAACATATAATGAAACATGTGTTATTTTCTTGTTTCTCCCATGTAACATAACATCATCAAAAACATGTATTGTGATCAAAATAAAGCGTTTTCCCAAATATGTCAGTCAAAATATAAAATAATTGCAAGTAAAATAAGTAAAAACCCATGATATTGGAAAAACTCAAGTCAACTCCGGCTCTCTACTTGGACCAGCCGTGTGGGAGTCTCTTCTTTTCCTTTTTTCTCTCTCCTTGTATCTCCAAGTGCATAATAGTGAAGGATATTTATCTCTTCCCCCCTCCTTAAACTATAGGGGTATCAGTGTGTGCATGAGATGAGGAAATAGGTGTAGTAGACACATGCAATTTTCCAAATGCTAATTGTGCAAGGGAATAAGGGGGCTACTAAGCATGAAATAATGTAGCATGAGATAGGGAAAATGTTATCGAAGGAGGAACGATTATGGGATGCACAAAATGATGAGAGAAGGTGGGCCAATGAGAAAATCTAGAGGCAGATATGATAAGGCTAGCCTCACATCCAACATTTTGTGTTGGTTGTTGTTTGGATGCTTGAGGTTCTAAAAATTCCATTATATGCTCGGGTGAGAAAGAGGCATGTTTGGATAAGAATGTGGAGTGGGAGAAGGGGGAGGAGGACTTCTTAGATATAATTGACCAGTTTGATTTAACTTGTTCAATTCCTTAGAGTCTATGTCAAAATGAATAGAAAATTTGATCCTCATATTTATGTTTTCTCTCCATGTAATATTATTTATTTTATCCTATCATATTATATTTCCCCATGAACCTATGATAAAGAAGCTCATTTTGTATTGTGACTATGGGATTTTTCTTCTCCAATTCAGTTGGTAATGGTCTTCTCAGTAGTTTTGGGCATGGGATGAGAGTTTCAGAGATCTCCTGAGATTTTTTTTGATATATTAACTTCCTTCTCAAGAATGTATGGGAATGTTAATTGCTCCTACACAACCCGACGTTCTCCTTGAGTTGTAGGGCAGGTCATGTTGGAAATACTGAGAGGGGCGGTGAATTAATATTTCTTACCAATTAGCACTTTTTTATATTTTTCAGAGCATTAGTTAATATTTACTTATTATTATTGTTTTCTTGAGATAATAATCCACAATAGACAACACCATACAACAATGAGAAAGATAAAACAATGGACACAAATATTTTAGGTGGAA
This sequence comes from Pinus albicaulis, assembly GCA_034641835.2. NCBI lineage: Eukaryota > Viridiplantae > Streptophyta > Pinopsida > Pinales > Pinaceae > Pinus > Pinus albicaulis. The sequence goes on along the minus strand of CM076580.1, from coordinate 295,812,535 downwards.
AACCCCTTCCGGGTCAAAAACCATCGAACGCTTCTCTAGTAATTGTCTTCTTCTCTCTTTAATAGAAATATTAATTGCATCAAGATTTCAACTACAACTAAGGGATGTGTCAACCCCCTAATTCATAGACCAGAGCCTGTAGGATGCTACTAAACCCCAATATCCTACTACAACTAGAAGGATGCCACAATGCCGTGTAGTTAAGGCCACAACCTGATGAGTGCCCCAACACTCTATTTACCAGCTGCTGTCGGAAAGGATGTTTCACTGCTCTATTAGTTTATCAACAAAAATTTAATGGACACCACAATGCCCTATGAAAGCCACAACTTGCCTTAGCACCACCCTGTCGCCCTGAAGTGTTCTCAGGCCACAACTTGAAGGTGACTCCAATCACCCAGAAGAATCGATAGATCAAGTTTCACAATTTTCACATTGGATCTCTTGTACTCTATATCATATTTGTAAGAAATATGTAGAATAAATTTCGAATAATGGTAGTTTTGTGTCTTCTTTGCGATGTATTCCCGGATTAGGAAAAATCTCCAATCGGAACTATCTTTGCCCCTCATTGCTTAGAATCAACTTGATGATCTCTCCAACTGCTTTGTGTTGCTCACTTTAGAAATCAATCTCTAGACTCTCTCCCAATGTGTTTTCCAAATTCCCATCAAGCCTTCTCTTATAATATTCTCGTTGAGAAATCAACGGCCCGGATTAAAACATAAGCAAGGGCTAATATTAACTTTACTTGATCTTCGTATTTTTCTAGAAGATTCACACTCAATTCTATTAATATACTTTAATTATTTTAATTTCCTAAGTTTATACTTAGGCTCCCATTAAAAATAATTAATTATTTTAATAAAACCCCATCCATGTGGAATTTCCCAAAACGCTTTCTGGGTATTTTGGAATACATGTGTCTAAGTCTCCCTACAAAATTTGAGACTTAGAGCACATATGATGCTACCAGAAATCAGCACTCACTCTTAGCGAGGAACGTGCTCTAGTAATGCATCTTGCTGAAGCAGTACACTGATTTTGTAACATCTCCCTCTGCGTTGCTGATGCCTAAATATGTTTTCCACCAACTATTGTGCTACTACATCTATGTTGTTGTTGACCCTGCATACTGCTACCAACTTCATCTTCACTGCAAATCTGTTGTTGTTGCAGCAAAAAAAACATCCAAAATATTGAACTAAGTGTTCAGCATGATGCATCTGATACTGAAGATCTGACTGTTGCTAGTATTTGCGTTGACCCTCTAAAGCTTATGTGTTTTGCCTTACTTCACTACTACCAACTCTATTCTATGTTGCTCAAACTCTAGCATCCTCTAGCCACTACATTGTCACTTCGGCACTCTTTTGCACCAACTGACACTAGTCCATCCTGCTACTTCTGATATGGTCTCCCGTAGCAAGGTATGGATCCAAAAGGTGGACTCGTCAAGGATCCTACCCAACTGCATCTCTATCGAACTACAGTACTAGATCACCCCACCTATCCCCTGAAGGTATGTGGGCAATCATGGCGAACTCTTCCTCCTCGATCCTTGTAGTTGTAGCCTACGGATCATGTTTCTCATCCTTGTCCTTCTTCTTGAGAGGACACTATGTAGCATAGTGACCCATCTCACCACACCAAAAACACTTGATCTTTGAGATGTCATTTTCTTGTGCTTCCCCTTGGATACAAGGGCTACATTCTCTTCCTCCTCCTTGGGCTTCGACCCACTGTTGTTGCGGCCATTAAGTTTACACTTTATCATATCTCACCTCATCTCTTCCTGCTGAAGAGAGGCCCACATTGATTCCCAATCAAGCAACCTTTCTCTGCCCAAGATTCTCTAGACAAGGTCTTTCCATTCTTTTGAGACTAAGTTTAGGTCCAATCTAACCATCTCAGTCACTTGAGGCATTGATCTGACAAATGACAATTGATCTTGGGTGTCTTGAAGCTTTGCAAGGAACGAATCATTGTGTTCTCCCTTTTGCATCTCATAGATGACATCTTCTCCTGCAAGTACATATTTCATTGCTCAAAAGATCCTTGATACAATGTCGTCAAGGCATCCCACATCTCCTTCGCAGTCACTTTTCCAGCTGTGTGACATGCTACATTATCCCTCACTCTGTCAAGGATCAGCGGCACAGCCTTTTCCATACTATTCTTGTAGGCTTTCAACGGATCTGCATCTACGGGGACAACTACCACATTCTCGATAAAGGCCTTCAGAACATGCTCATATAACAAACAAGTGATCCTTGCCTCCCATATCACATAGTTGGAGGCACCCTCCAACCGATCTTGATATCTCATCCCATTAGCTTACATCTCTGCTAACAATAATCGAACTGCTCCCTCTCTCCTCCGCGCAATTGTTAGGTTTTCCTATGCACTCCCTACTAGAGTTAGTAAATCTGCTCCTCCCTACTGTTTCTTTGCAATTGATAAATAGAATTCCTTGGCTCGGAATTCACTGAGGAATAAATTCCCTCAAAAAGGGTCTTCTTCCTTCCTCTGATGCTTTTTTTCCCTAGCAAATGCTATAGAAAAACTGTGTCCCACAGAAAAGTGCTCTGCGCTGAATCTACTATTGTGCTGCTCCCTCTACCGCTGACAAATCATGAACTGGAAATTCCTACCTCTCTGTCGACTCAATCAGAGAGATACTTCCTCACAAATCTTTCCCTTTCTATCCTAGACTGTGCAATGCATTAGGGATTTGATTTTTTGCTTACGCAGCTATTCAATCTCCCTCTTTCTCTTCAACACTGACCTCTTTTGGTCTGCTCTCTTGCTTCACCTGCACTGCTCTTATACCATGTGAAAATTCCTAGATCTGGAATCCTATTACAGCAACTGGAAAATATTATCCTAATTGTTATTCATTACTTAACAATTTATTTGTACTTTTTCTACGAAAAACACTAAATACATCACACTGCAACCTTCGCTACATAAATAAAATGTGGAAACAAGAACTGAGCATGAAGAAAAATAGACACACATATGACATCGTTATTTTTGGACAAATGTCCCCGGAAAAACCCAATGCAGGAAAACTGGTGCAGCAGCTGAGGGTTTGTATTATTAAGCAGTAGTTCTAAATACAATATAGGATGTCTTACTGGCCATCCATACAGAGAAAATAACTAACAGAGAGCTAGTGAGAAAATGGCCTCACACTAACACTAGAGATACGACACTGACCCAACCCTGAACTGACAAGCCCCACGCTGCCTCTGCGCAGATCTGCATCACTCTGGCCGGGGACTATGTCACTCCCTTCGGTTCATCTTTGTGCTATATATATATTGATCTTTTGCGCCTCTGGTCTCACACATCGGCTCTCTGGAACTCAATATGACTTATCCTCAGCAAAATAGCAGATCTCTTTAGAGGCTCAACGTTGCCTCTGCGTGGCTCTACGTTACCCAATGTTTCCCCTACACTGCCTCTTCTGTGTCCTCTTCTCTGCATTCTCTGTGAGGTATTCTCGGCTCAAAAAAAATCTCCAACTAGAACTATCTCTACCCCTCACCGCTTATAATCAAATCAATGATCTCTCTGGCTGCTCTACGCTACTCAGTTGAGAGATCAATCTATGTACTCTCTCCTAATGTGTTTTCCAAATTCCCATCAAGCCTTCTCTTATAACCTTCTTGTTGAGAAATCAATGACATGGATTAAAACATAATCAAGGGCTAAGACTAACTTGAATTGACCATCGTTTTTTTTCTAGAAGATTCGTAGCTAGTTCTATTAATCTACTTTAATTATTTTAATTTCCTAAGTTTAGACTTGCCTCCCATTAAAAATAATTAATTAGTTTAATGAAACCCCATTTGGGTGAAATTTCCCAAAATGCTTTCATAACGGGGAAGTGGTGTGAATTTCATAACAGCCCCACTCACAGCACAAATGAGTGTCGAGCCAAACAGTCGTTGGTGGCCGAACTGAAGGCACCTGAATCAGATGCATGTTCCGATCTTGAGTCAAAACCAGACAAGGGAAATGACAAAGGGAAGCAGATCATTGATTCGGATCCCAGTGTCATTTTTTCCACCACCAAGCTCTAGAGGGAGGATCCCGAGAATCCAGAGGAGGGGGAGCACCTCTTCCATTCACAGATGTGAGTGAAGGTTTCTCCACTACAATTCATTGTCAATAGCGGAAGCCAAAAAAACCTCATTTCAGCAGAGGTATTGAAGTGGCTCGACCTGCCGACCATAGCACACCCACAGTCGTATACCATTGGATGTCTTCACCAAGGAAGAGATCCTTGCATCCGCCAGCAGTGTCGCCTTCTGTACAACATCAAGCCATTCATGAATGAGGTACTATGTGATGTTTCTCCTCTTAATGTGTCTAATGTCTTATTGTGTCGACCATACTTTTGGAAGTGACATGTTGTGTATGATTCTAGGCCTTGTGCTATTGTTATTACTTTGGGAAATAAATTATACAGGATACCGGAGGTAGTACCGCCTCCTGCCATCTCTTTGAATACTACAAAACAATGTGGTAATATTTTTTCCCAAACCAAGAAATTTATTTTCATTACAATTCGTCCACAGGGCAAGAAGAAGATTATGGTCACAACCTCAAAACAGGGCTCCCCTGCATGGCAGCAAGAGATGAACAAAGTCGTGGAGGAATACGAGTACATTTTCTCCTCACCCACATAGGTTCCTCCACACTATCAGGTCAAGCACTCCATGGATCTGACCCCAGGCGCGTTGCCGCCTGATGTTTCCATATCTCATGCAACCACGCAGACAAAATCCACACATGTATTGTTTGAGGCTAATAAAGCAACCAAATTTATTGAACTCATCCAGCACGTTCATGAGCAGGTTCATGAAATCTTCGACAAATCCAATACCAAGTTCAACATAAGGCACCCGAATCAGATGCATGTTTTGATCCTGAGTCAGAACTAGACAAGGGAGATGACAAAGGGAAGAAGATCATTGATGTAGATCCCAGTGCCATTTTTGCCACCACCAAGCTCCAGAGGGAGGATCCAGAGGATGGGGAGCACCTCTTCCATTCGTAGATGTGGATGAAGGGTTCTCCACTGAAATTCCTTGTCGAGAGCGAAAGCCAAAAGAACCTCATTTCAGCAAAGGCCATGAAGTGGCTCGGGCTACCGACCATAGCACAACCGCAGTCATATACCATCGGGTGGCTTCACCAAGGAAGAGGTCTCTGCATCCGCTAGTAGTGTCACCTTTCATACAGCATCAAGCTATTCACAGATGAGGTATTGTGTGATGTTGCTCCTCTTGATGTGTCTGATGTATTATTGGGCCAACCATACTTATGGAAGCGACATGTTGTGTATGATTCGAGGCCTCATTCTGTTGTTATTACTTTTGGAAATAAATTGTACAAGATACGGGAGGTAGTGCCACCTCCTACCATCTCTTTGACTACTGCAAAACAACAAAGTAAGCTTGTTTCCCAAACCAGGAAATTAATTTGCATCACAATTTTCCCACAAGGCAAGAAGAATATTTTGGCCACAACCTCGAAACAGGGCTCCCCTGCACGACAGCAGCAGATGGACAAAGTCATGGAGGAATATGAGGACATTTTCTCCTCACCCACAGAGGTTCCTCTACACTATCAGGTCAAGCACTCCCTTGATCTAACCCCAGGTGTGTTGCTGCATGATGTTTCCATACCTCATGTGACCACACAGACAGAATCCAAACATATATTATTTGAGGCTGATAAAGCAACCAAAATTATTGAACGCATCCAGCACGTCTGCCAGCAGGTCCATGACATCTTCGACAAATCCAATACCAAGTTTAGCAAAATTTGCGTCATCTCATGGAGGAACTCAATGCAATGGGGACCATTTCTTCCTAGGGAGGAGGAATGATCTAGGTGGATATCGGTGGCCAACCACATATTCAATTTGGACCCCATGTTGAGAATTTGGAGGGCTAGTGATTAATTCAAAATTCTCTTTGTGATAATTACTTGTGAAGATACTTGAGTTACTTATGTATTCTCTACGTTAACTTATTAAATATTTCATCAAGTCAACTATGAAAATACACAAGACACAAGGATTAGGCTCCTAGAGCCAAGTAAAAACCTCTCCCTCTTGGAGAGGAAAACCCATGAGAAATTCTTCTTATAGATTTTCAGATGACAAGTACCATGACCAATAATTAGACCCTTGACCTATATATGTATCCAAGACCTTGTCCTTCCTTCCTTGATGTCATTCAATGCTGATATTTCTTTACTTCACCAACCTGCATTGTTCTACATCAATACTTCATTCTTCAGATACTTGAGATATATATATAAGTTGCAGTTAGGAAAGTAAATCACATATTTACTTTCCTACTTTCTGTCACTTTCTCACTGCTCCTTTTTCCCAAACCATTGTTCCAACAATGTCACCTTTTATCTACAATTTTACTTTAGAATAGTTTGCAAATTATTCTTGGAAAAATCCGTACTTCAATACACAAACACTACCCTTGCACCTAGACAAATCCGCACTTCACTTTCAATAAGTTGCAGCACCTTATGACACTCAGATATCATAAGGATATATGCATATTAACCAGTCCTTAAACTCCTCAAAAATCCGCACTAAATTCTGCCCTTAAATATTCACTGAATTCTGCAATCAAATTTGCACTGAACTATGCACTCAAATCTGCACTGAACTCTGCACTTAAATCCGCACTTCACTTCAAAGATGACCGAAAAACTTATGTGTTTTCTGCGAAGTCTTACTAGGGTATATATAGTTGTTTTCCCTTGTATATAAGTCGACCTAAATTTATGAACCAATGTGACTATTTGGGAGTCACCATGACTATTATGAGGCCGACTTCTCACTACATGTAGTGCCAACTTTATTACATATTTTCCAACGTTTGAAGGAGATCTATCTTGAGGGTTGTTAGAGCCTTTATTTTATAAGGTTCGTGACAAGGTCTTGGAGCTTTTAATGGTGACAATTCTCTTTATATACATGACTCTATTTACATTTATAAACATAATACAAACCCTAAATAGACATCAAGAAGAATTATATTAACCTATAATAAAATTCTTGCTCATGAAACCCATGAAGCAAGTACAACAAATACGTTTTATTATCTTTGTCTTCCTCTTTTCATAATTACATAGTCAATATGAAGACTGGTCCTAGTTACACTTTTCAACACTCCCTCTTAACTAGGGAGGTATTCATACATGTACATGGTCACTTTGAAACTGAATAATCTCATAAGAAGAATCAGATTGGTAATCGCATCTGTATAGCATCATATCAACCAGCATTTTCCTAGTGCAATGCCTTGACTAATAGCCCCATCTCTCAACGAGACATTGGGCTACAATGCTGGCGAGACACATGACTTATAGACACCATAGTCATTGTCTCTCCAAGGTACATACTCCCCCTAGGTGTTCCCAAAGTATGACCTTCTTGAACTATTATTCTCTTGGGTATCCATCCCTCGAATATCAGTCCTCGACTACTCTTATCTTGAATGCCCTATCTCATTCTCAAAGTGTATCGAATGTCAGATGATTACCCAATCCTCCATTCTGTCGTCCAGATGAAGACCATTATGATGTGTCTATCCATTCTCTCCACATGGCCTTCACTAACGCTTATGGTTGTTATTCGTGGTCTAGTGCATGACACATGTATTAGAGCATCACATATATCACTCCATCTCAACTCAGGAAGGACATACTTCAAGTTTCTTCCAAGTAAGAAATTTACCACCAAGCTCCTTCTCAACTAGGGTCCTGCAGCAACAATGGTGAGACACCCCGCTGCTCATGAATAATTCCTCCCCTTGATGTCATGGATTTCGATATTGAGGAATCTTCAACTTTTGGCTCCATATGGCACAAATCATCCATTACTTTCAGTCACAAGTCATGTCCACTATCAAAAAGTGATTGATCAGAATTTTTCATCTGATCCACCATTATTCCATGTTGCTTTCCTTCGAATCATCTCCAAGGTTCATACATCCTTTCTCATGATTAGCAGCCCTGCACAAATTCATCCAGATAAACATATACATATGAAACTTTAAAACAAAAGTTACCTCAATCATGACATTTCACCGTGACATCTTCCTGTAGGCATCGGAATCCTTTATTCAGATTGACACATCTCCTAATGATATGTTTTGTCAAGGGTCTTCTTCTTTACCATACTTTTGTCAGAGTCTACATATCCTCCTAGGAGATCTCCTAGTCACCTCTTCTTGGCTTCTGGATAATAACTGCCTCTTGACATGGTTGTATTTCATGATCTCTTCCTTTATGCACATTCTTCATTCCCAAGAGCTTACAATTTTTCCAGTTCCTCGTTCATATACAACCACCTCATATTCCATGGGGATATATTATGTTGATTTCATCTATCAGTGCACCGAGAGATCCTCCTTCATAGATCATAATTCTAAATATAGAAGTCTATTACCTGCAACCATATGGCATGACTTCACAACATCCAGTGTCATAATATAAATATATACATACCTCATACATTTTTCATTTAAGTCATCCTGTAGCAGTTTTACTATAATGAAGAGTTTCATTCCCTTGGCCTGCTTCATCAATATGTCATCATATCCCATAATTCTGTAGCATGGAATTCTTGAAGAAACTATTATGCTTCCTTTATAATCAATGAATTCATATATAACTCCATTAGAAAAATATTAGCACCAATTTTCATGATGACCCTTGATCTTGATAATTGCCTTCCATCAGTGAGGTTTTATAGGAGTTGTTTTATCGAGAGCTCCTGCCATGCTTCGATCATGATGTTATAATATACATTGCTTCTTATCATACTATTTTACAACCAACAGAAAACACTTAAAGGAGAAGAGTATCTCAATCATAGTGGAGATCCCTCGCTTCTTCTTTCTTAGATTTCTTTGTATCAGGTTCTTCTCTTATATATGAGATATGGGCTTCTTCATTTTTCCTCTTGTCCTTTCTAAATTTCGAAAAATGTCGTTGATAATTCCCAAGATCATTACATCCAAAGCATCGTGCTTTGTCCACATTTATTTTTCTATTCTGAGGACCAAATTTACCAAATCTTCCTTTCTTCTTGGACATGGCAGCAAAGGCTTGATTCCCTGCACTTGATCCTACTTTCAATCTTGATTCTTCTGTCTTACCTAGACTTTGGAATGGCATGGCTTCTTCTCTTCCATCTATGCTTGAAGTGAAACCTCTCCATTCTTTCGGTAAATCATTTTGTACCATAGTGAGTATTTCTCTATCAGACATTACTTCTCCCAACTTCAGTAGTTGATCTCGTATTGCGAAAATCTCCATCAGATATGGAATTATTCCTTCGTTCGACATTCTTAATTTGTATAGTTTTTGTCTCGGGATATTATTTCCTTTGTAGAACCTTTCGAAAATAGTTCCACCAATTTATCATATATTTCTTTTGAGGATTATAGCTTTGATACATAGGGAATGAGAGAGTATTTTATGGATTCTATAAGAATCCTTCGGCCTCTTATGTCTCCCTTCATGTATTTGATATATGCTAGAATTTATTCTTTTGGAGGTTTAATTGTAGATTCTTCTATGAATCCCATAACTTCATTTTCAATTAGCTTCAGATCTGTCCTTTTCTTCCATGCATTGAAGTTTGATAACCCAATCAATATGTTTCTCTCTATACAATAAGTCACTTTGACAGATTTAGATAAAGTCATAGATACTTACTTGAGTAAGTGACTTTCTCCTTCAGCAGCTTCCTTTATGATGACGAAGAGGTTAGGAACTTCTTCTAAGATATAAATCTTCAATCTAGGTGATCTTGGATCCTTGATGGTAAGGATGTCTTCAAAAGATGATGTCCTCTTCTAACAATGTCTTGAATGTAAATCTTTGATGGCAAAGATTATTTTCTTGAAAGGTTGATCCTTTAATTGAGATGAATATATTTCTGGAAAATAGATTGAGAGTCTTCCTTGCAAACTGATTTTGACTTTTCACCCAAACTTTTATTTTTGCTTCTTGGAGTGTCTCTTTGTCAAGTATCCCTTGAGTTTAGCACCTTAGCTCTGATTCCATGTTGAGAATTTGGAGGGGTAGTGATTAATTCAAAATTCTCTTCGTGATAATTACTTGTGAAGATACTTGAGTCACTTATGTCTTCTTTGCGTTAGCTTATTAAATATTTCATCAAGTCAATTATCAAAATACACAAGACACAAGGATTAGGCTCCTAGAGCCAGGGCAAAACCTCTCCCTCTTGGAGAGGAAAACCCACAAGAAATTATTCTTATAGATTTTTAGATGACAAGTACCATGACCAAGAATTAGACCCTTGACCTATATATGCATCCAAGACCTTATCCTTCCTTCCTTGATGTCCTTCAATGCTGATCTTTCTTTCCTTCACCAACTTGCATTGTTATGCATCAACACTTCCTTCTTTAGATACTTGAGATATATATAAGCTGCAGTTAGGAAAGTAAATCACAAATTTAATTTCCTACTTTTTGTCACTTTCTCACTACTCCTTTTGCCCAAACCATTATTCCAACAATGTCACCTTTTATCTACAATTTTACTTTAGAATAGTCTGCAAATTATTCTTGGACAGATCTGCACTTCAATACACAAACACTGCCCTTACGCTTGGATAGATCCGCACTTCACTTTCAGTAAGTTGTAGCACCTTACGACACTCAGATATCGCAAGGATATATGTATATTAACCAGTCCTTAAACTCCTCAAAAATCCGGACTGAATTCTGCACTTAAATCCGCATTGAAGTCTGTACTCAAATCTACACTGAAGTCTGCACTCAAATCCACACTTTAGTATGCACTTATATCCACACTTCAGTCTGCACTTAAATCTGCACTGAAATCTACATTTAAATCCGCACTTCAGTTTGCACTTAAATCCACACTTCCAATTATGTGTTTTCTGTGAAGTCTTGCTATGGTATATATAGTCATATGCCCCTGTATATAAGCCGACCTGACTTTGTGAGCCGATGTGACTATTTGGGAGTCGACATGATTGTTATGAGGCCGAATTCTCACTGCATGTAGTGCCAACTTTATTACATCTTTTCCAATGTTTGAAGGAGCTATCTTGAGGGTTATTAGAGCCTTTCTTTTACAAGGTTCATGACAAGGTCTTGGAACTTCTAATGATGACAATTCTCTTCATATACATGACTCTATTTACATTTATAAACAGGAGACAAACCCTAAATAGACATCAAGAAGAAGTTTATTAACCTATAATAAAATTCTTTCTCATGAATCCCATGAAGCAAGTACAACAAATACATTTTATTATCTTTGTCTTCTTCTTTTCATAATTGGTACCTACTTTTTTGAGGTAGCAAACAAAACACTCAATTTTGAAAAGTGGTGATGCAGAATCACCCAGTTTTTTTTGGGCATATTTTTGACAATTTAATTTTTCTATTTATGAAGTATGAACATTTGTTTTAAAATGCTAGTGATTTTCATGCTAATTTTGAAAAGTGTTGATGCATCATCAACCATTTTTTTTAGAGTTGTGATTTTCAGGCTAATTTTGAAAAGTGTTGATGCAGCATCAACCATTTTTTTTAGAGTGGTAATTTTCATGTTGGTAATAAAACATAAAAAAAAAATAAGAAAAGCATGACAAAAAAAACTCAAATATATAAAAATATATAAAAATAATAAAAAAAACCGATAAAAATGTATCCAAAAAAAAAAACTTATAAAAATAAAAAAATTTAAAAAATAAATAAATAAATAAAAACAAAAAAAATTGAAAATTATATAAAAAGTAGGGAAAAAATCAGAAAAACACATAATTTAAAGAAAAAAAAAACATAAAAAACAATTTTTTCTAAGTTATTATTATTATTATTATATATATATATATATATATATATATATATATATATATATATATATATATATATATATATAAAATAGAAATTTTAAATTAAAAAAATTAAGATTAAAAAAAAAAGGAGAGAGAAAAACATTTTCAAATAATTAAAAAAAAAAAAGAAGAAGAGCAAAACAAAAATCTAGTTGTTTTTAAAACTTAAGCCATTTTAAAATTTTAAAAATGAAAAAAAATAAATAAATAAAAGACACAAAACAAAAAGCATTTTTCAAATTAAAATTTAAAAAATATTAATAAATAAATCAAAAATTAAAATTTAAAAAATATATATATATATATATATTAAATTTAATAATAATACTTTTTTTTAAACTAGAATAAAATATTAAATTAAATTAAAAAAATTATTTATGAAATATAATAAATAATAAAAATAAATAAATTATTAAAATTTCAAAACTAAAAAAAATCGAATTAAAAAAAAATATTTAATTGCACCGCCCAGGTGGCGGTGGGAGGTTGATTCTCGAAATCGACATGGGGAGGTCGATTCCAAGGATCGACCTGGGGAGGTCGATTCCGGGAATTGACCTTGGGAGGCCGATTCTGGGAATCCACCTAGGGAGGTCGATTCTAGGAATCGACCTCGAGAGGTTGATTCCGGGAATCGACCTCGAGAGGTCGATTCCGGGAATCGACCTGGGGAGGTCGATTCCGAGAATTGACCTAGAATAGACCTGGGGAGGTCGATATTCAGAATCGACCCTGGGAGGTCGATTCCGGGAATCGACCTGGGGAGGTCGATTCTGGGAATCAACCTCCCAGGGTCGATTCTCGGAATCAACCCGAGGAGGTCAACTCTGGGAATTGACCAAGGGAGGTCGATTCCGGGAATCAACCCGAGGAGGTCAATTCCCGAAATCGACCTCCCGCCTAGGTGGTGTTAGCGCTCAAATCTACCTTAGGCTGAAATAAGGTAAAACTCAAGGCTACAACAAACCAAGCTCAGCCTCGTAGCTAGCCCTACGAGGACAGGAGAGGGCTCTCTCCGGGTCTATCTCGGCAAGAGGTCTTCAAAGGGGCTGAGATGACTTATAACGAATACTGATTTTAGGCTATAAAGAGATAGGAAAGTTTCATTTTGAGTTTTTGGGTTTTTGTTGAAAAAATGGGAAAAACAATTTTGGGTCCGGGGATAAGGCCAGATCTTTGCAGAATTCGAGTTGGGGCGAGGTAGGAAATAG
>CM076580.1:295701113-295799271 GCA_034641835.2 Pinus albicaulis | reverse complement strand
TCAGTTTGAGATATGATGTTGTACTAGTTGTACAATTATGAATACCTCCCTAGTTAAGAGGGAGTGTTGATAAATGTAACTAGTTTCGGTCTTCATAATTTTTGTATTAATTTCAATATGTATCCTATGTAACAAGCAAGAAAATGAAAAGAAAAATTATTATTATAAAAGCATGTGTTTCATGCTCATTATTGATGGTATTCTAGGTCAAATAATGTTATTTGTGCTTCTAGGGTTTGTTAAGTCTTAGGATTTATTTTCATGAGACAAATAAGTCAACATCATGTTTATATGACCATGCTGGAAAATTTGTGATTGTAAAATGAAATATTTTTTAGTCTATAAATTCCTAGAATCTCTAAGAGTACAATTCGGACCTCAAATCCTCAATTTGGCCTAAAGGAGGGAATTCTACCACTTGAGAAGGCTATAAAGGAAGCAGTTTGACCTTATTTGGACACACTCACTCACAAGTTCGATCTATTAAGGAAAGAGTTTGATCTGTAGCTGGGAAGCTAGAAAATGAATAGAGCGAAAGTATAGGAGAAGTTGGGAAGACGATATTTTTTTTTATGGGTTGTATCTCTCTCACATGTGCGAAGAAGCGAGGATTTTTGCAACCAGAAATAGGCTGAAGTTGTAGGTCCAAATTGCTAGAGAGCGAAGTTTTTTTCTAGGGAGCATAATAAGGGGCCAAGTTGCTAGCGAAATCCTTCTCTTGACCTTGTTGACCTTGGGAAAGTTGTTTTTCTCCAGGAAGGTCTCAAAAGGAATATAGATTAGGTTTTCTGCAGCAGTTGATGGGGCGAAGTTGTTGGGAGGACGAAGTTGTTTGGTCAAGTAGTTGGACAATGTTGGCATGTTGAAGTTGCAACTAAGAAGTATTTTAAGTGAATGTCTTAAGGAAGGTTTCACTTGGTACTAGGAGAAGGACTTGGTGTAGGGATTGGGTCATTGTATCTCATTTGGAGCATATTCTAAGAAGAGAAGAGTTTCTACGTTTTCCCTCTGGAGGGGTTTTGCCATAGCTGAGAGCCTATATCTGTGTCCTCTTTTACTGTTATTATTTCTTGATATTGTTTGATGAAAATATCTAACTAAAGAACATAAAGAAGATAATTAAGTTTCACAAGGAAGTGTCAAGGTTGACGGAAAAAAGTTATAATTGCTATCACTTTACATTTTCTAACAGCTAGTACCGATATGATAAAATATAAAAACTATCTAACAACACAAATATGTGCAAGAAATAACAACAACATTTATGAAAGAATAGAAATTTTGATGAGCTCACTTTCTCCTTGTCAATCCTGAAAGGATTTATGTTGTCACCAAAATAGGTAAGGTGTGACACTCTAGAATATATGAATTAGAGGAAAAATGAAAATTTTTAAAATTTATGCATACTTCTCCTCACTAGTATTTTCCGTCATCCCCTTCTTGCCTTCTATTTATTTTATACTTCAAATAGGTAGTTGGAGAGAAAAATTGTCGCATGATTAATGTTTTTGTTATATTAAACCTGTTTTTATTTTTTAAGTCGGAATAACACATTTATGAGAGATTATATTTATTTAATTAATTTTAAAAAGTAGGTGGGGTCCCGCACTATGTCCATAAAGTATTTATATTACCTTGTAACTCCATAATAAAACATATAATATACAACATCATCAAGAATACCACCATCATGAAAATCACATGTATAAAATGAGCCAACATCCATTAACATATAATGAAACATGTGTTATTTTCTTGTTTCTCCCATGTAACATAACATCATCAAAAACATGTATTGTGATCAAAATAAAGCGTTTTCCCAAATATGTCAGTCAAAATATAAAATAATTGCAAGTAAAATAAGTAAAAACCCATGATATTGGAAAAACTCAAGTCAACTCCGGCTCTCTACTTGGACCAGCCGTGTGGGAGTCTCTTCTTTTCCTTTTTTCTCTCTCCTTGTATCTCCAAGTGCATAATAGTGAAGGATATTTATCTCTTCCCCCCTCCTTAAACTATAGGGGTATCAGTGTGTGCATGAGATGAGGAAATAGGTGTAGTAGACACATGCAATTTTCCAAATGCTAATTGTGCAAGGGAATAAGGGGGCTACTAAGCATGAAATAATGTAGCATGAGATAGGGAAAATGTTATCGAAGGAGGAACGATTATGGGATGCACAAAATGATGAGAGAAGGTGGGCCAATGAGAAAATCTAGAGGCAGATATGATAAGGCTAGCCTCACATCCAACATTTTGTGTTGGTTGTTGTTTGGATGCTTGAGGTTCTAAAAATTCCATTATATGCTCGGGTGAGAAAGAGGCATGTTTGGATAAGAATGTGGAGTGGGAGAAGGGGGAGGAGGACTTCTTAGATATAATTGACCAGTTTGATTTAACTTGTTCAATTCCTTAGAGTCTATGTCAAAATGAATAGAAAATTTGATCCTCATATTTATGTTTTCTCTCCATGTAATATTATTTATTTTATCCTATCATATTATATTTCCCCATGAACCTATGATAAAGAAGCTCATTTTGTATTGTGACTATGGGATTTTTCTTCTCCAATTCAGTTGGTAATGGTCTTCTCAGTAGTTTTGGGCATGGGATGAGAGTTTCAGAGATCTCCTGAGATTTTTTTTGATATATTAACTTCCTTCTCAAGAATGTATGGGAATGTTAATTGCTCCTACACAACCCGACGTTCTCCTTGAGTTGTAGGGCAGGTCATGTTGGAAATACTGAGAGGGGCGGTGAATTAATATTTCTTACCAATTAGCACTTTTTTATATTTTTCAGAGCATTAGTTAATATTTACTTATTATTATTGTTTTCTTGAGATAATAATCCACAATAGACAACACCATACAACAATGAGAAAGATAAAACAATGGACACAAATATTTTAGGTGGAAAACCCCTTCCGGGTCAAAAACCATCGAACGCTTCTCTAGTAATTGTCTTCTTCTCTCTTTAATAGAAATATTAATTGCATCAAGATTTCAACTACAACTAAGGGATGTGTCAACCCCCTAATTCATAGACCAGAGCCTGTAGGATGCTACTAAACCCCAATATCCTACTACAACTAGAAGGATGCCACAATGCCGTGTAGTTAAGGCCACAACCTGATGAGTGCCCCAACACTCTATTTACCAGCTGCTGTCGGAAAGGATGTTTCACTGCTCTATTAGTTTATCAACAAAAATTTAATGGACACCACAATGCCCTATGAAAGCCACAACTTGCCTTAGCACCACCCTGTCGCCCTGAAGTGTTCTCAGGCCACAACTTGAAGGTGACTCCAATCACCCAGAAGAATCGATAGATCAAGTTTCACAATTTTCACATTGGATCTCTTGTACTCTATATCATATTTGTAAGAAATATGTAGAATAAATTTCGAATAATGGTAGTTTTGTGTCTTCTTTGCGATGTATTCCCGGATTAGGAAAAATCTCCAATCGGAACTATCTTTGCCCCTCATTGCTTAGAATCAACTTGATGATCTCTCCAACTGCTTTGTGTTGCTCACTTTAGAAATCAATCTCTAGACTCTCTCCCAATGTGTTTTCCAAATTCCCATCAAGCCTTCTCTTATAATATTCTCGTTGAGAAATCAACGGCCCGGATTAAAACATAAGCAAGGGCTAATATTAACTTTACTTGATCTTCGTATTTTTCTAGAAGATTCACACTCAATTCTATTAATATACTTTAATTATTTTAATTTCCTAAGTTTATACTTAGGCTCCCATTAAAAATAATTAATTATTTTAATAAAACCCCATCCATGTGGAATTTCCCAAAACGCTTTCTGGGTATTTTGGAATACATGTGTCTAAGTCTCCCTACAAAATTTGAGACTTAGAGCACATATGATGCTACCAGAAATCAGCACTCACTCTTAGCGAGGAACGTGCTCTAGTAATGCATCTTGCTGAAGCAGTACACTGATTTTGTAACATCTCCCTCTGCGTTGCTGATGCCTAAATATGTTTTCCACCAACTATTGTGCTACTACATCTATGTTGTTGTTGACCCTGCATACTGCTACCAACTTCATCTTCACTGCAAATCTGTTGTTGTTGCAGCAAAAAAAACATCCAAAATATTGAACTAAGTGTTCAGCATGATGCATCTGATACTGAAGATCTGACTGTTGCTAGTATTTGCGTTGACCCTCTAAAGCTTATGTGTTTTGCCTTACTTCACTACTACCAACTCTATTCTATGTTGCTCAAACTCTAGCATCCTCTAGCCACTACATTGTCACTTCGGCACTCTTTTGCACCAACTGACACTAGTCCATCCTGCTACTTCTGATATGGTCTCCCGTAGCAAGGTATGGATCCAAAAGGTGGACTCGTCAAGGATCCTACCCAACTGCATCTCTATCGAACTACAGTACTAGATCACCCCACCTATCCCCTGAAGGTATGTGGGCAATCATGGCGAACTCTTCCTCCTCGATCCTTGTAGTTGTAGCCTACGGATCATGTTTCTCATCCTTGTCCTTCTTCTTGAGAGGACACTATGTAGCATAGTGACCCATCTCACCACACCAAAAACACTTGATCTTTGAGATGTCATTTTCTTGTGCTTCCCCTTGGATACAAGGGCTACATTCTCTTCCTCCTCCTTGGGCTTCGACCCACTGTTGTTGCGGCCATTAAGTTTACACTTTATCATATCTCACCTCATCTCTTCCTGCTGAAGAGAGGCCCACATTGATTCCCAATCAAGCAACCTTTCTCTGCCCAAGATTCTCTAGACAAGGTCTTTCCATTCTTTTGAGACTAAGTTTAGGTCCAATCTAACCATCTCAGTCACTTGAGGCATTGATCTGACAAATGACAATTGATCTTGGGTGTCTTGAAGCTTTGCAAGGAACGAATCATTGTGTTCTCCCTTTTGCATCTCATAGATGACATCTTCTCCTGCAAGTACATATTTCATTGCTCAAAAGATCCTTGATACAATGTCGTCAAGGCATCCCACATCTCCTTCGCAGTCACTTTTCCAGCTGTGTGACATGCTACATTATCCCTCACTCTGTCAAGGATCAGCGGCACAGCCTTTTCCATACTATTCTTGTAGGCTTTCAACGGATCTGCATCTACGGGGACAACTACCACATTCTCGATAAAGGCCTTCAGAACATGCTCATATAACAAACAAGTGATCCTTGCCTCCCATATCACATAGTTGGAGGCACCCTCCAACCGATCTTGATATCTCATCCCATTAGCTTACATCTCTGCTAACAATAATCGAACTGCTCCCTCTCTCCTCCGCGCAATTGTTAGGTTTTCCTATGCACTCCCTACTAGAGTTAGTAAATCTGCTCCTCCCTACTGTTTCTTTGCAATTGATAAATAGAATTCCTTGGCTCGGAATTCACTGAGGAATAAATTCCCTCAAAAAGGGTCTTCTTCCTTCCTCTGATGCTTTTTTTCCCTAGCAAATGCTATAGAAAAACTGTGTCCCACAGAAAAGTGCTCTGCGCTGAATCTACTATTGTGCTGCTCCCTCTACCGCTGACAAATCATGAACTGGAAATTCCTACCTCTCTGTCGACTCAATCAGAGAGATACTTCCTCACAAATCTTTCCCTTTCTATCCTAGACTGTGCAATGCATTAGGGATTTGATTTTTTGCTTACGCAGCTATTCAATCTCCCTCTTTCTCTTCAACACTGACCTCTTTTGGTCTGCTCTCTTGCTTCACCTGCACTGCTCTTATACCATGTGAAAATTCCTAGATCTGGAATCCTATTACAGCAACTGGAAAATATTATCCTAATTGTTATTCATTACTTAACAATTTATTTGTACTTTTTCTACGAAAAACACTAAATACATCACACTGCAACCTTCGCTACATAAATAAAATGTGGAAACAAGAACTGAGCATGAAGAAAAATAGACACACATATGACATCGTTATTTTTGGACAAATGTCCCCGGAAAAACCCAATGCAGGAAAACTGGTGCAGCAGCTGAGGGTTTGTATTATTAAGCAGTAGTTCTAAATACAATATAGGATGTCTTACTGGCCATCCATACAGAGAAAATAACTAACAGAGAGCTAGTGAGAAAATGGCCTCACACTAACACTAGAGATACGACACTGACCCAACCCTGAACTGACAAGCCCCACGCTGCCTCTGCGCAGATCTGCATCACTCTGGCCGGGGACTATGTCACTCCCTTCGGTTCATCTTTGTGCTATATATATATTGATCTTTTGCGCCTCTGGTCTCACACATCGGCTCTCTGGAACTCAATATGACTTATCCTCAGCAAAATAGCAGATCTCTTTAGAGGCTCAACGTTGCCTCTGCGTGGCTCTACGTTACCCAATGTTTCCCCTACACTGCCTCTTCTGTGTCCTCTTCTCTGCATTCTCTGTGAGGTATTCTCGGCTCAAAAAAAATCTCCAACTAGAACTATCTCTACCCCTCACCGCTTATAATCAAATCAATGATCTCTCTGGCTGCTCTACGCTACTCAGTTGAGAGATCAATCTATGTACTCTCTCCTAATGTGTTTTCCAAATTCCCATCAAGCCTTCTCTTATAACCTTCTTGTTGAGAAATCAATGACATGGATTAAAACATAATCAAGGGCTAAGACTAACTTGAATTGACCATCGTTTTTTTTCTAGAAGATTCGTAGCTAGTTCTATTAATCTACTTTAATTATTTTAATTTCCTAAGTTTAGACTTGCCTCCCATTAAAAATAATTAATTAGTTTAATGAAACCCCATTTGGGTGAAATTTCCCAAAATGCTTTCATAACGGGGAAGTGGTGTGAATTTCATAACAGCCCCACTCACAGCACAAATGAGTGTCGAGCCAAACAGTCGTTGGTGGCCGAACTGAAGGCACCTGAATCAGATGCATGTTCCGATCTTGAGTCAAAACCAGACAAGGGAAATGACAAAGGGAAGCAGATCATTGATTCGGATCCCAGTGTCATTTTTTCCACCACCAAGCTCTAGAGGGAGGATCCCGAGAATCCAGAGGAGGGGGAGCACCTCTTCCATTCACAGATGTGAGTGAAGGTTTCTCCACTACAATTCATTGTCAATAGCGGAAGCCAAAAAAACCTCATTTCAGCAGAGGTATTGAAGTGGCTCGACCTGCCGACCATAGCACACCCACAGTCGTATACCATTGGATGTCTTCACCAAGGAAGAGATCCTTGCATCCGCCAGCAGTGTCGCCTTCTGTACAACATCAAGCCATTCATGAATGAGGTACTATGTGATGTTTCTCCTCTTAATGTGTCTAATGTCTTATTGTGTCGACCATACTTTTGGAAGTGACATGTTGTGTATGATTCTAGGCCTTGTGCTATTGTTATTACTTTGGGAAATAAATTATACAGGATACCGGAGGTAGTACCGCCTCCTGCCATCTCTTTGAATACTACAAAACAATGTGGTAATATTTTTTCCCAAACCAAGAAATTTATTTTCATTACAATTCGTCCACAGGGCAAGAAGAAGATTATGGTCACAACCTCAAAACAGGGCTCCCCTGCATGGCAGCAAGAGATGAACAAAGTCGTGGAGGAATACGAGTACATTTTCTCCTCACCCACATAGGTTCCTCCACACTATCAGGTCAAGCACTCCATGGATCTGACCCCAGGCGCGTTGCCGCCTGATGTTTCCATATCTCATGCAACCACGCAGACAAAATCCACACATGTATTGTTTGAGGCTAATAAAGCAACCAAATTTATTGAACTCATCCAGCACGTTCATGAGCAGGTTCATGAAATCTTCGACAAATCCAATACCAAGTTCAACATAAGGCACCCGAATCAGATGCATGTTTTGATCCTGAGTCAGAACTAGACAAGGGAGATGACAAAGGGAAGAAGATCATTGATGTAGATCCCAGTGCCATTTTTGCCACCACCAAGCTCCAGAGGGAGGATCCAGAGGATGGGGAGCACCTCTTCCATTCGTAGATGTGGATGAAGGGTTCTCCACTGAAATTCCTTGTCGAGAGCGAAAGCCAAAAGAACCTCATTTCAGCAAAGGCCATGAAGTGGCTCGGGCTACCGACCATAGCACAACCGCAGTCATATACCATCGGGTGGCTTCACCAAGGAAGAGGTCTCTGCATCCGCTAGTAGTGTCACCTTTCATACAGCATCAAGCTATTCACAGATGAGGTATTGTGTGATGTTGCTCCTCTTGATGTGTCTGATGTATTATTGGGCCAACCATACTTATGGAAGCGACATGTTGTGTATGATTCGAGGCCTCATTCTGTTGTTATTACTTTTGGAAATAAATTGTACAAGATACGGGAGGTAGTGCCACCTCCTACCATCTCTTTGACTACTGCAAAACAACAAAGTAAGCTTGTTTCCCAAACCAGGAAATTAATTTGCATCACAATTTTCCCACAAGGCAAGAAGAATATTTTGGCCACAACCTCGAAACAGGGCTCCCCTGCACGACAGCAGCAGATGGACAAAGTCATGGAGGAATATGAGGACATTTTCTCCTCACCCACAGAGGTTCCTCTACACTATCAGGTCAAGCACTCCCTTGATCTAACCCCAGGTGTGTTGCTGCATGATGTTTCCATACCTCATGTGACCACACAGACAGAATCCAAACATATATTATTTGAGGCTGATAAAGCAACCAAAATTATTGAACGCATCCAGCACGTCTGCCAGCAGGTCCATGACATCTTCGACAAATCCAATACCAAGTTTAGCAAAATTTGCGTCATCTCATGGAGGAACTCAATGCAATGGGGACCATTTCTTCCTAGGGAGGAGGAATGATCTAGGTGGATATCGGTGGCCAACCACATATTCAATTTGGACCCCATGTTGAGAATTTGGAGGGCTAGTGATTAATTCAAAATTCTCTTTGTGATAATTACTTGTGAAGATACTTGAGTTACTTATGTATTCTCTACGTTAACTTATTAAATATTTCATCAAGTCAACTATGAAAATACACAAGACACAAGGATTAGGCTCCTAGAGCCAAGTAAAAACCTCTCCCTCTTGGAGAGGAAAACCCATGAGAAATTCTTCTTATAGATTTTCAGATGACAAGTACCATGACCAATAATTAGACCCTTGACCTATATATGTATCCAAGACCTTGTCCTTCCTTCCTTGATGTCATTCAATGCTGATATTTCTTTACTTCACCAACCTGCATTGTTCTACATCAATACTTCATTCTTCAGATACTTGAGATATATATATAAGTTGCAGTTAGGAAAGTAAATCACATATTTACTTTCCTACTTTCTGTCACTTTCTCACTGCTCCTTTTTCCCAAACCATTGTTCCAACAATGTCACCTTTTATCTACAATTTTACTTTAGAATAGTTTGCAAATTATTCTTGGAAAAATCCGTACTTCAATACACAAACACTACCCTTGCACCTAGACAAATCCGCACTTCACTTTCAATAAGTTGCAGCACCTTATGACACTCAGATATCATAAGGATATATGCATATTAACCAGTCCTTAAACTCCTCAAAAATCCGCACTAAATTCTGCCCTTAAATATTCACTGAATTCTGCAATCAAATTTGCACTGAACTATGCACTCAAATCTGCACTGAACTCTGCACTTAAATCCGCACTTCACTTCAAAGATGACCGAAAAACTTATGTGTTTTCTGCGAAGTCTTACTAGGGTATATATAGTTGTTTTCCCTTGTATATAAGTCGACCTAAATTTATGAACCAATGTGACTATTTGGGAGTCACCATGACTATTATGAGGCCGACTTCTCACTACATGTAGTGCCAACTTTATTACATATTTTCCAACGTTTGAAGGAGATCTATCTTGAGGGTTGTTAGAGCCTTTATTTTATAAGGTTCGTGACAAGGTCTTGGAGCTTTTAATGGTGACAATTCTCTTTATATACATGACTCTATTTACATTTATAAACATAATACAAACCCTAAATAGACATCAAGAAGAATTATATTAACCTATAATAAAATTCTTGCTCATGAAACCCATGAAGCAAGTACAACAAATACGTTTTATTATCTTTGTCTTCCTCTTTTCATAATTACATAGTCAATATGAAGACTGGTCCTAGTTACACTTTTCAACACTCCCTCTTAACTAGGGAGGTATTCATACATGTACATGGTCACTTTGAAACTGAATAATCTCATAAGAAGAATCAGATTGGTAATCGCATCTGTATAGCATCATATCAACCAGCATTTTCCTAGTGCAATGCCTTGACTAATAGCCCCATCTCTCAACGAGACATTGGGCTACAATGCTGGCGAGACACATGACTTATAGACACCATAGTCATTGTCTCTCCAAGGTACATACTCCCCCTAGGTGTTCCCAAAGTATGACCTTCTTGAACTATTATTCTCTTGGGTATCCATCCCTCGAATATCAGTCCTCGACTACTCTTATCTTGAATGCCCTATCTCATTCTCAAAGTGTATCGAATGTCAGATGATTACCCAATCCTCCATTCTGTCGTCCAGATGAAGACCATTATGATGTGTCTATCCATTCTCTCCACATGGCCTTCACTAACGCTTATGGTTGTTATTCGTGGTCTAGTGCATGACACATGTATTAGAGCATCACATATATCACTCCATCTCAACTCAGGAAGGACATACTTCAAGTTTCTTCCAAGTAAGAAATTTACCACCAAGCTCCTTCTCAACTAGGGTCCTGCAGCAACAATGGTGAGACACCCCGCTGCTCATGAATAATTCCTCCCCTTGATGTCATGGATTTCGATATTGAGGAATCTTCAACTTTTGGCTCCATATGGCACAAATCATCCATTACTTTCAGTCACAAGTCATGTCCACTATCAAAAAGTGATTGATCAGAATTTTTCATCTGATCCACCATTATTCCATGTTGCTTTCCTTCGAATCATCTCCAAGGTTCATACATCCTTTCTCATGATTAGCAGCCCTGCACAAATTCATCCAGATAAACATATACATATGAAACTTTAAAACAAAAGTTACCTCAATCATGACATTTCACCGTGACATCTTCCTGTAGGCATCGGAATCCTTTATTCAGATTGACACATCTCCTAATGATATGTTTTGTCAAGGGTCTTCTTCTTTACCATACTTTTGTCAGAGTCTACATATCCTCCTAGGAGATCTCCTAGTCACCTCTTCTTGGCTTCTGGATAATAACTGCCTCTTGACATGGTTGTATTTCATGATCTCTTCCTTTATGCACATTCTTCATTCCCAAGAGCTTACAATTTTTCCAGTTCCTCGTTCATATACAACCACCTCATATTCCATGGGGATATATTATGTTGATTTCATCTATCAGTGCACCGAGAGATCCTCCTTCATAGATCATAATTCTAAATATAGAAGTCTATTACCTGCAACCATATGGCATGACTTCACAACATCCAGTGTCATAATATAAATATATACATACCTCATACATTTTTCATTTAAGTCATCCTGTAGCAGTTTTACTATAATGAAGAGTTTCATTCCCTTGGCCTGCTTCATCAATATGTCATCATATCCCATAATTCTGTAGCATGGAATTCTTGAAGAAACTATTATGCTTCCTTTATAATCAATGAATTCATATATAACTCCATTAGAAAAATATTAGCACCAATTTTCATGATGACCCTTGATCTTGATAATTGCCTTCCATCAGTGAGGTTTTATAGGAGTTGTTTTATCGAGAGCTCCTGCCATGCTTCGATCATGATGTTATAATATACATTGCTTCTTATCATACTATTTTACAACCAACAGAAAACACTTAAAGGAGAAGAGTATCTCAATCATAGTGGAGATCCCTCGCTTCTTCTTTCTTAGATTTCTTTGTATCAGGTTCTTCTCTTATATATGAGATATGGGCTTCTTCATTTTTCCTCTTGTCCTTTCTAAATTTCGAAAAATGTCGTTGATAATTCCCAAGATCATTACATCCAAAGCATCGTGCTTTGTCCACATTTATTTTTCTATTCTGAGGACCAAATTTACCAAATCTTCCTTTCTTCTTGGACATGGCAGCAAAGGCTTGATTCCCTGCACTTGATCCTACTTTCAATCTTGATTCTTCTGTCTTACCTAGACTTTGGAATGGCATGGCTTCTTCTCTTCCATCTATGCTTGAAGTGAAACCTCTCCATTCTTTCGGTAAATCATTTTGTACCATAGTGAGTATTTCTCTATCAGACATTACTTCTCCCAACTTCAGTAGTTGATCTCGTATTGCGAAAATCTCCATCAGATATGGAATTATTCCTTCGTTCGACATTCTTAATTTGTATAGTTTTTGTCTCGGGATATTATTTCCTTTGTAGAACCTTTCGAAAATAGTTCCACCAATTTATCATATATTTCTTTTGAGGATTATAGCTTTGATACATAGGGAATGAGAGAGTATTTTATGGATTCTATAAGAATCCTTCGGCCTCTTATGTCTCCCTTCATGTATTTGATATATGCTAGAATTTATTCTTTTGGAGGTTTAATTGTAGATTCTTCTATGAATCCCATAACTTCATTTTCAATTAGCTTCAGATCTGTCCTTTTCTTCCATGCATTGAAGTTTGATAACCCAATCAATATGTTTCTCTCTATACAATAAGTCACTTTGACAGATTTAGATAAAGTCATAGATACTTACTTGAGTAAGTGACTTTCTCCTTCAGCAGCTTCCTTTATGATGACGAAGAGGTTAGGAACTTCTTCTAAGATATAAATCTTCAATCTAGGTGATCTTGGATCCTTGATGGTAAGGATGTCTTCAAAAGATGATGTCCTCTTCTAACAATGTCTTGAATGTAAATCTTTGATGGCAAAGATTATTTTCTTGAAAGGTTGATCCTTTAATTGAGATGAATATATTTCTGGAAAATAGATTGAGAGTCTTCCTTGCAAACTGATTTTGACTTTTCACCCAAACTTTTATTTTTGCTTCTTGGAGTGTCTCTTTGTCAAGTATCCCTTGAGTTTAGCACCTTAGCTCTGATTCCATGTTGAGAATTTGGAGGGGTAGTGATTAATTCAAAATTCTCTTCGTGATAATTACTTGTGAAGATACTTGAGTCACTTATGTCTTCTTTGCGTTAGCTTATTAAATATTTCATCAAGTCAATTATCAAAATACACAAGACACAAGGATTAGGCTCCTAGAGCCAGGGCAAAACCTCTCCCTCTTGGAGAGGAAAACCCACAAGAAATTATTCTTATAGATTTTTAGATGACAAGTACCATGACCAAGAATTAGACCCTTGACCTATATATGCATCCAAGACCTTATCCTTCCTTCCTTGATGTCCTTCAATGCTGATCTTTCTTTCCTTCACCAACTTGCATTGTTATGCATCAACACTTCCTTCTTTAGATACTTGAGATATATATAAGCTGCAGTTAGGAAAGTAAATCACAAATTTAATTTCCTACTTTTTGTCACTTTCTCACTACTCCTTTTGCCCAAACCATTATTCCAACAATGTCACCTTTTATCTACAATTTTACTTTAGAATAGTCTGCAAATTATTCTTGGACAGATCTGCACTTCAATACACAAACACTGCCCTTACGCTTGGATAGATCCGCACTTCACTTTCAGTAAGTTGTAGCACCTTACGACACTCAGATATCGCAAGGATATATGTATATTAACCAGTCCTTAAACTCCTCAAAAATCCGGACTGAATTCTGCACTTAAATCCGCATTGAAGTCTGTACTCAAATCTACACTGAAGTCTGCACTCAAATCCACACTTTAGTATGCACTTATATCCACACTTCAGTCTGCACTTAAATCTGCACTGAAATCTACATTTAAATCCGCACTTCAGTTTGCACTTAAATCCACACTTCCAATTATGTGTTTTCTGTGAAGTCTTGCTATGGTATATATAGTCATATGCCCCTGTATATAAGCCGACCTGACTTTGTGAGCCGATGTGACTATTTGGGAGTCGACATGATTGTTATGAGGCCGAATTCTCACTGCATGTAGTGCCAACTTTATTACATCTTTTCCAATGTTTGAAGGAGCTATCTTGAGGGTTATTAGAGCCTTTCTTTTACAAGGTTCATGACAAGGTCTTGGAACTTCTAATGATGACAATTCTCTTCATATACATGACTCTATTTACATTTATAAACAGGAGACAAACCCTAAATAGACATCAAGAAGAAGTTTATTAACCTATAATAAAATTCTTTCTCATGAATCCCATGAAGCAAGTACAACAAATACATTTTATTATCTTTGTCTTCTTCTTTTCATAATTGGTACCTACTTTTTTGAGGTAGCAAACAAAACACTCAATTTTGAAAAGTGGTGATGCAGAATCACCCAGTTTTTTTTGGGCATATTTTTGACAATTTAATTTTTCTATTTATGAAGTATGAACATTTGTTTTAAAATGCTAGTGATTTTCATGCTAATTTTGAAAAGTGTTGATGCATCATCAACCATTTTTTTTAGAGTTGTGATTTTCAGGCTAATTTTGAAAAGTGTTGATGCAGCATCAACCATTTTTTTTAGAGTGGTAATTTTCATGTTGGTAATAAAACATAAAAAAAAAATAAGAAAAGCATGACAAAAAAAACTCAAATATATAAAAATATATAAAAATAATAAAAAAAACCGATAAAAATGTATCCAAAAAAAAAAACTTATAAAAATAAAAAAATTTAAAAAATAAATAAATAAATAAAAACAAAAAAAATTGAAAATTATATAAAAAGTAGGGAAAAAATCAGAAAAACACATAATTTAAAGAAAAAAAAAACATAAAAAACAATTTTTTCTAAGTTATTATTATTATTATTATATATATATATATATATATATATATATATATATATATATATATATATATATATATATATATATATATATATATAAAATAGAAATTTTAAATTAAAAAAATTAAGATTAAAAAAAAAAGGAGAGAGAAAAACATTTTCAAATAATTAAAAAAAAAAAAGAAGAAGAGCAAAACAAAAATCTAGTTGTTTTTAAAACTTAAGCCATTTTAAAATTTTAAAAATGAAAAAAAATAAATAAATAAAAGACACAAAACAAAAAGCATTTTTCAAATTAAAATTTAAAAAATATTAATAAATAAATCAAAAATTAAAATTTAAAAAATATATATATATATATATATTAAATTTAATAATAATACTTTTTTTTAAACTAGAATAAAATATTAAATTAAATTAAAAAAATTATTTATGAAATATAATAAATAATAAAAATAAATAAATTATTAAAATTTCAAAACTAAAAAAAATCGAATTAAAAAAAAATATTTAATTGCACCGCCCAGGTGGCGGTGGGAGGTTGATTCTCGAAATCGACATGGGGAGGTCGATTCCAAGGATCGACCTGGGGAGGTCGATTCCGGGAATTGACCTTGGGAGGCCGATTCTGGGAATCCACCTAGGGAGGTCGATTCTAGGAATCGACCTCGAGAGGTTGATTCCGGGAATCGACCTCGAGAGGTCGATTCCGGGAATCGACCTGGGGAGGTCGATTCCGAGAATTGACCTAGAATAGACCTGGGGAGGTCGATATTCAGAATCGACCCTGGGAGGTCGATTCCGGGAATCGACCTGGGGAGGTCGATTCTGGGAATCAACCTCCCAGGGTCGATTCTCGGAATCAACCCGAGGAGGTCAACTCTGGGAATTGACCAAGGGAGGTCGATTCCGGGAATCAACCCGAGGAGGTCAATTCCCGAAATCGACCTCCCGCCTAGGTGGTGTTAGCGCTCAAATCTACCTTAGGCTGAAATAAGGTAAAACTCAAGGCTACAACAAACCAAGCTCAGCCTCGTAGCTAGCCCTACGAGGACAGGAGAGGGCTCTCTCCGGGTCTATCTCGGCAAGAGGTCTTCAAAGGGGCTGAGATGACTTATAACGAATACTGATTTTAGGCTAGTAAAGAGATAGGAAAGTTTGATTTAAATTTTTTAGGTTTTTGTTGGAGAAATGAGAAAAAACAATTTTGGGTTCGGGGATAAGGCCAGATCTTTGCAGAATTCGAGTTGGGGCGAGGTAGGCAGTAGTCTTGATGCTTTTGATCAGGTGCATGGATGGATCAGAACGACAAGGAGCTGAAGAGGGCAAGGGAGAACATGGATCCTCTCCAAACAGGCGAAAACATGTAAACCTAAACAAATTTAAAGGCAGAGCACTGTAAACAATGGATTCAACCTCATTTACTCATTCATTTAGTTTCAGAAGCATAAGAAGGGAATGGCATACATCAAACATGAAAAAAATTACAATAAACTGAGAGAAAACACCATCAAGAACTGAAAGCCACAAGAATCCCAACAGGTGCTGCAAAACCTCTGATCTTTCCTTAGCCAAAATATGAAAAATATGTACAATAGTGTGCCAAAATCTTCCCAAGAGTCCAACCTCTCCAACCCTGAAAATGATTGAGAAATTCATCTTATAGACCTTCCTAACCCCTTCCCATGCCTCTAGGGGTCGAATTCCTCCTTCTAGGAGCATTTCCAACTAATTCTAAACAAGGAGCTAGAATATAGGCATCCAAACAACTTGCCTCTAAAAGGAAGGAAACTGATTCTTACATTTGATTTTTACTTTTTTAGGAGTGAATCATCTAGAATAGGTAAAAGTGAGTCCAAGTTACATGCCAACCATAAAATTACATCAATATAACTCAAAAATTACATCCACAAGCAAAACTGGTCCAACTGGCCGAAATCCTGAGCTGGAAGGTGAAAAATTGACCAAAAATCTATATGCGTAGCGCGGCTGAGCTATACGCGTAGCGCGCCTTTCAGCCTGCTTTTGGGGCACTTCCTGGAGTCCGAATTGAGCTCATGATAGCTCGTTGGAAAGCCCTGGATGTTGGCTATCCAACCCAAGTGGAATTTTTAAATTTGGAGCTCATTTTCCCCTCCAAAACTTTATTCTCCTACAAGTACTTCCTGCTGGTGCAAAAGGTGGCAGAAAGGTGGTTTTCATGGTGTTTTTGGGCCTTTTGATCATCCAGAACTTGATGAAATGCTTCGGCCATACTGTAGCATGCATAAATTACCATGAAAAATCCAAAAACATAAATTTTTCCTTCAGCAAGTGTCCCAATCATAAGCGAGCGCGTCGACGCGCTACTCGTATGGCTGAAAAATCTGTTTTGAGACCAAAATTTTTCAAAATGACAAAAATTTCTCCAAATTTGCTCAAATTCGGAGCGAAGACCCTCCATCATGTATCATGCCCATCCAATGAAGCCTTGGCCAAAATCTGGAGTGGATCAGGTGTTTCACGACGCTTCAGTGTCCTCCTGGTGTATGCAGTTCAGTGGTGCAATCTCTGTCTTGGTCATATAATGTATCAATGTCCGCCTCCATGATGTTGCAAAATCTATGTTGGCTTGAATGAGATGAAGAATGAGGATTTGGTGCTTTTGTTTCAAACGCCAAATGTGGGAGGAACTGTGGGAAATAGGGCCATGTGAATAGTGGACTGTGGGAAAATGAGCTATGGGAACAACATGATTCAATTAAGTGAAGAAAATATGCTTGAGTCAAGTGAAATTAAGGATGTGAGTACATTCACTTGACTGTATGGAATTTTAGAACCTATAACTGATATGAAGGATGGAAAATGGTAACAAATGGCAAGTTTTAGGGATGGGATATAGGGAAATGAGAGAGGGACGAAGTGATATGAGTGATTTTAAAGGGAATAGGGAAAAGGGAGACATTGTATGATGATATGACAGTAGTGGGGAAAGGAAAATACAAGTGAGATATGGAATTTTTTGGCACCAAAGTCAAATTCTAAAACTTCAAATTCAAACCCTAAAGAGGCATTTCTTTACAAGAGAGTAGGGTTTGTGTTCTTCAACATTCATACTCTTACAACCGATCTTCAAACAACTCCAAACACTGACCAAAGATAATAGCAAGATGATTTAAACTTACATGAGGCAAAGGAGACTGAGAGAATTTGAATTTTGAACAACAATGGCAAAAATTTTGAGTTCTGGCCCAATGCGTAACGCGCACTTTATATGTGTAGCGTGCTACATAGTGTATTTTGCAGGAGGCTTTTGGAGGCCTTCCCGGTGTCCAAATTGAGCGTGTGATAGCTCGTTGGAAATATCTTGGAGTCTAATTTCCAACCCAAGTGGAATTTTTCAATTTGGAGGTCATTTACCCTGTCAGAAATCAAATCTCCTAACACTACTTCCAACAGGTGCATCAATTCTCCTGAGGCAACGATATTCTTGACATCTCTATAAAACCATGACACCTGTGTAAAAAGTGAAGGAGGTTTTTCTTCTTTGGCATTTTTTAGACAAAAACCTCTCTCGGTTTCCAAAAATTCATCTTTTATTGCTCTGAAACATCATTTGAATGAAACCTATCCCGATGTGTGAAACAAGGAATTTTGTCGAAATGAAGCAAAATGAAGGGAATAAGGGGCTTCTAAATTCTTGGGGAAATTTTTTGAAGTAGGGAGGGATGTTAGGAAGCAGGGGAAAGTGGAATCTCAGAGATTGAGTGAGGGGAAGGGGTCCAAAAGGGCAAAACACAGGCCTAGCCTAGAAAATTGCCAAGTTGTGGCAAGAAACTAAGGTTTGTGCAAAAATGAGGAATTTGGGGAATCTCAGTGATGGGAAGTGTTTAATAAGGTACATTAATGATAAGGGAAGGTGTATGAACATCAGGATACAAATTTTTTCGATGATTTGACCATCCAAGAGAAATTACCTCCAAAACCCTAGGAGAGGGAAATGGACCTTACCAAGGCACAACTGAAGCATGAACAAGCTGTAAAATGAACCAATGGAACCTGACATGATGATGAAAACCCTCTGAATGATGGCACACTCAGCTAAATGGTGACATGGACCGACATTTGGACAGATTTGAAAAGAGTGAAAACAAACCCTAGACCTAATGCCTAGTGACCAAATTTTGCTTGAAGACTCTTTGAAATGACAAAATTTGACCCTGACACTTAAGATCACTTTGTAAGAGCAAGTTTGATCACTGAAGGAAAGCTGCAAAGGCTGACTCTAACATTGGCTCCAATGGGGATGGTAGCTCCTTGGAGGTGCCAAGAACGGCAGATCTTTGGGAGAGCAGACCAGTGCCTCATCCATTGGGCAATGGAATCAAAAACTCAAACTGAAATGCATGACTGAAAATTGATGACTTGACGACACAAATTGACTCTCACTTAACTAAGAACTGACTCGATACTTAAACACAACCGACAAACTGGAAATATGCTCAATATGAAGCTTATTCAATACAACCTACTCTAATTTTTCCATTCATCACCTGATCAAGTGAAATGGAACAACCAATGCAACCATGTAAGCATCCTGGCTGTTGTTTGATTTCTTCCCACATGCTTACTGATGCGCAGGAAAAGGAAAGAATCGAAAGGCAACTCCCATGGAAACTTTGAACTAAGTGGACTGCTGATAAACTTGCAAAGCATGAATTGACTGGAGGACTGCAAGAATACTGCAAAAGGATCTTCATAAACATAGCTCTGGTCTAGATAATCTCCATACCTTAATCTTAAACTTTTCCTCACATCTGCGGTGCTTTTCTTTGGTGATTGCAGCAAGTTGTCAAAAGGATCCTGAAATTCATCAATAACCAAACTTTGTTGCTGATTCCAAACTGAACAAAATCCTCCTTTATCAATCTCCTCATATGACTGCAAACCTTGATGAGAGCTTTGTAATGAAAAATCTGTTAGACAAGACAATGAAGGCAACTTTTGAATAATATTATCATCAACATTCTTTTCCGGCACATGGTTAGCTAATGAAGCAAAAATTTTATAGCAAACATCATCCAACACACGAGCAATGGGATCATCAAAAACTTGAGAAGACTGCTGCATTTTATCCCTTGAAACTGTATGACATTCTACTGGCTGTTCATCTTTTCCTTGAGATATTTTACGAAGATTTTGCCTTATAAACTGAAATGCTTCAAAACAAAAGGGTATAGAATTTTCGTGCATCATCAAATCATGTATTTCATCTTCCACACCTTCATCTGTAATCTGACCTTCAATTTCATTTGGTGGCTGCAAATTTGATGCTACAGGCTGCTCAAGAATTTCGTTATCTGTCTCATCCTCAACATTAACACTGAGAGATTGCTGATTTCTTATAGGCTGCTCATTTGAAGATTTACTATGCAATTTACCCTTCAAAAACTGAAATGATTCAAAACAAAATGGTACGGAGTCACCTTGTATCATTTGATCACATGTACCAGCTTCCATGTCCTCATCTGCAACTTGAAAATCAATGGCTGTCAGGGGCTGAAAATCTGAATATTAGAAGTCTTGAACAAGGTTTTCATTGCGCTCAAGATGGTCCAGATCAAGACTTGTTGACATTTGATTTCTAATTGCATGGTAGTTGTCTCTGATGAACTGAAATGAATCAAAACAAAAAGGCAAAGATCCTTCACTTACTTCAAAATTTGCTGCACTTTCCTCATCATTGTCATAGCTGATATGCATCGATTGATCACTGTACTTGAGCTGCTGAAAGTGAACTTCCTCCTTGCACGAACTAGCTGCTGATTTGTCTGCAAGATTAGCTTCTGTTCGGAGAACATAATCATCATCATACTGATCAAACTGAGGCAAATCATCAGTATACAACACATCATCAAGCATACACATCATATCAACAACTCTCTCTTCTTTACAATGATCTATAAAACAATCACTATGACAACTGGGATAGGAAACAAAATGTTTTGGGTCAGCCGCTTGTTCTTGAATGTCATTTTCATTTTTTGCAGTCATTTTCCGCACCATCTCTTCTACTGCATTTACGAAAAGATCAAGCTTTTCCTCTGAAAGTGTCGATTTCTTCGGATCTATGTTTTTCATCTCTTCTTCCTTCAACCTTGCCCTCAAGATCAGCAAATGAGCCTCTACATTCACTGCCTTGTTCTGCATTTCGTGAAGTGTTGGAATATTCTTTTCTCTCAGCTGAAACTCCATTTCCGGATCAAAGGCACCCGGGTAGTGCAAGAGAGAATATCTAGGAGAAGGTCTTATATCAACTGGAATCGAATAATAAACTTGGTTAAATCTAGCAGAAAATTGTTGTACTGTCTCCCCTAGCATTCTTTTCAGCTGATTATACTCTTCTATAATCAACAAAAAGTTATGTCCGATCATCCACTTGTCAAGGAAAACTTTGACAAACTTCTGGAAATCTAAAATGCTCGCATCAGGCAGGGCTTTAAACCAACTCTTCACTTGGCCTTGCAAAGAAAGAGCAAAAAGCCTAATACTAACATCTTCATCATCAACTTCGAAAAGATCTAGAAAAGTCTCAACATTCTGCACATGTTGCTCAGTGTTGACATTGTTACATTCACCGTCAAATCTTGGTAGATATAGGTCATAATTTGTAGGGAAAGCATGAAGAACAGAAGGTAAAACAAGAGGTTTGTACCGATCTGGAATTTTACAAGGTGTAGGGGCATGTACAAGAGCTACGGGATCAGCTTGATTTTCTGGCTCATCACACTGAAAAGAGTCATCATAAGATGTGGGAAAAGTAAGGAGACCAGGATCAAAGGGAAACTCAGCATTTACACTTTTTGAATGGGTCGAGTGAATATTTTGACCACCTTTATCATACAACAAATTCTGAAAAACCTTCAGGATAGCTTCAAGACCAGCAAAGAAGTAATTTACAAGAAAGCAGATTAGATCCTGAATACCATTCCACTTTAGATACCTGAACTTTGTGTAAGATCCTTCCATTTTCTCAGAGAAAAAGTCAGTCCTCCAGACTTTGAATTGGAGTCACCAGGTGAAATATTTCAGCCTTCTTATGTCTGATCGTTGTCCACCATCAAAGATCAGATCTGAACTTGATACATGTACTCGGGAAATTTATAAATCAAGGGACACATTCACAAGCTAAACCGGAGATCGAATGAAGCAAGCCATGATCTACTTCGCTGATGCATAGCAACAGCATTTCGAAGGCTACCTGGCGTGACTTCAGACTCCGTCTATAACAAGCAAACGTTTTGAGTTTCTCCCCAGTATGGTCGCCACTATGTTAGTGCTCAAATATACCTTAGGCTGAAATAAGGTAAAACTCAAGGCTACAACAAACCAAGCTCAGCCTCGTAGCTAGCCCTACGAGGACAGGAGAGGGCTCTCTCTGGGTCTATCTCGGAAAGAGGTCTTCAAAGGGGCTGAGATGACTTATAACGAATACTGATTTTAGGCTAGTAAAGAGATAGGAAAGTTTGATTTAAATTTTTTAGGTTTTTGTTGGAGAAATGAGAAAAAACAATTTTGGGTTCGGGGATAAGGCCAGATCTTTGCAGAATTCGAGTTGGGGCGAGGTAGGCAGTAGTCTTGATGCTTTTGATCAAGTGCATGGATGGATCAGAATGACAAGGAGCTGAAGAGGGCAAGGGAGAACATGGATCCTCTCCAAATAGGTGAAAACATGTAAAACTAAACAAATTTAAAGGCAGAGCACTGTAAACAATGGATTCAACCTCATTTACTCATTCATTTAGTTTCAGAAGCATAAGAAGGGAATGGCATACATCAAACATGAAAAAACTTACAATAAACTGAGACAAAACACCATCAAGAAACTGAAAGCCACAAGAATCCCAACAGGTGCTGCAAAACCTCTGATCTTTCCTTAGCCAAAATATGAAAAATATGTACAATAGTGTGCCAAAGTTTTCCCAAGAGTCCAACCTCTCCAACCTCTGAAAATGATTGAGAAATTCATCTTATAGACCTTCATAACCCCTTCCCATGCCTCTAGGGGTCGAATTCCTCCTTCTAGGAGCAGTTCCAACTAATTCTAAACAAGGAGCTAGAATATAGGCATCCAAACAACTTGCCTCTAAAAGGAAGGAAACTGATTCTTACATTTGATTTTTACTTTTTTAGGAGTGAATCATCTAGAATAGGTAAAAGTGAGTCCAAGTTACATGCCAACCATAAAATTACATCAAGATAACTCAAAAATTACATCCACAATAAAAAATGGTCCAACTGGCCGAAATCCTGAGCTGGAAGGTGAAAAATTGACCAAAAATCTATATGCGTAACGCGGCTGAGCTATACGCGTAGCGCGCCTTTCAACCTGCTTTTGGGGCACTTCCCGGAGTCCAAATTGAGCTCATGATAGCTCGTTGGAAAGCCCTGGATGTTGGCTATCCAACCCAAGTGGAATTTTTAAATTTGGAGCTCATTTGCCCCTCCAAAACTTCATTCTCCTACAAGTACTTCCTGCTGGTGCAAAAGGTGGCAGAAAGGTGGTTTTCATGGTGTTTTTGGGCCTTTTGATCATCCAAAACTTGATGAAATGCTTCAGCCATACTGGAGCATACATAACTTACCATGAAAAATCAAAAAATATAAATTTTTCCTTCAGCAAGTGTCCCAATCATAAGCGAGCGCGTCGACGCGACACTCGTATGGCTGAAAAATCTGTTTTGAGACCAAAATTTTTCAAAATGACAAAAATTTCTCCAAATTTGCTCAAATTCGGAGCGAAGACCCTCCATCATGTATCATGCCCATCCAACGAAGCCTCGGCCAAAATCTGGAGTGGATCAGATGTTTCACGACGCTTCAGTGTCCTCCTGGTGTATGCAGTTCAATGGTGCAATCTCTGTCTTGGTCATATAATGTATCGATGTCCGCCTCCATGATGTTGCAAAATCTGTGTTGGCTTGAATGAGATGAAGAATTAGGATTTGGTGCTTTTGTTTCAAACGCCAAATGTGGGAGGAACTGTGGGAAATAGGGCCGTGTGAATAGTGGACTGTGGGAAAATGAGCTATGGGAACAACATGATTCAATTAAGTGAAGAAAATATGCTTGAGTCAAGTGAAATTAAGGTTGTGAGTACAGTCACTTGACTGCATGGAATTTTGGAACCTATAACTGATATGAAGGATGGAAAGTGGTAACAAATGGCAAGTTTTAGGGATGGGATATAGGGAAATAGGAGAGGGACGAAGTGATATGAGTGATTTTAAAGGGAATAGGGAAAAGGGAGGCATTGTATGATGATATGAAAGTAGTGGGGAAAGGAAAATACAAGTGAGATATGGACTGTTTTGGCACCAAAGTCAAATTCTAAAACTTCAAATTCAAACCCTAAAGAGGCATTTCTTTACAAGAGAGTAGGTTCTGGTATGAGTGTATTAGGCAACATTCATACTCTCACAACCTCCATCTTCAAACAACTCCAAACACTCACTCAAAGATATTATAAGATGATTTAAACTTACATGAGGCAAAGGAGACTGAGAGAATTTGAATTTTGAAGAGCAGTGGAAAAAATTTTGAGTTCTGGCCCAATGCGTAGCGCGCACTTTATATGCGTAGCGCGCTACATAGTGTATTTTTAAGGAGGCTTTTGGAGGCCTTCCCGGTGTCCAAATGGAGTGTGTGATAGCTTTTTGGAAATATCTTGGAGTCTAATTTCCAACCCAAGTGGAATTTTTCAATTTGGAGTTCATGTACCCTATCAGAAATCAAATCTCCCAACACTACTTCCAACAGGTGCATCAATTCTCCTGAGGCAACGGTATTCTTGACATATCTCTAAAACCATGACACCTGTGTAAAAATTGAAGGAGGTTTTTCTTCTTGGGCATGTTTTAGACAAAAACCTCTCTCAGTTTCCAAAAATTCATCGTTTATTGCTCAGAAACATGATTTGAGTGAAACCTATCCCGATGTGTGAAACAAGGGATTTTGTCGAAATGAAGCGAAATGAAGGGGATAAGGGGCTTCTAAATTCTTGGGGAAATTTTGGGGAGTAGGGAGGGATGTTAGGAAGCAGGGGAAAGTGGAATCTCAGAGATTGAGTGAGGGGAAGGGGTCCAAAAGGGAAAAACACAGGCCTAGCCTAGAAAATTGCCAAGTTGTGGCAAGAAACTAGGGTTTGTGCAAAAATGAGGAATTTAGGGAATCTCAGTGATGGGAAGTGTTTAATAAGGTACATTAATGATAGGGGAAGGTGTATGAACATCAGGATACAAATTTTTTCGATGATTTGACCATCCAAGAGAAATTACATCCAAAACCCTAGGAGAGGGAAATGGACCTTACCAAGGCACAACTGAAGCATGAACAAGCTGTAAAATGAACCAATGGAACCTGACATGATGATGACAACCCTATGAATGATGGCACACTCAGCTGAATGGTGACATGGACTGACATTTGGACAGATTTGAAAAGAGTGAAAACAAACCCTAGGACTAATGCCTAGTGACCAAATTTTGCTTGAAGACTCTTTGAAATGACAAAATTTGACCCTGACACTTAAGATCACTTTGTAAGAGCAAGTTTGATCACTGAAGGAAAGCTGCAAAGGCTGACTCTAACAGGTGGCAACGGGGGTCGGTCGTTGGGTGGGTGGGGAGATTGCAAGTAGCCCCCTGCCCGCCTAGCGGTCGACCCCTGTCGCCACCTCAGCGACGCAATTAAATAATTTGTTTTTAATTCGATTTTTTTTATTTTTTATTAAATTTTAATAAGTTTTAATAAGTTTTTTTTGTTTTAATATTCTTTTTTAATTTTTATTGTTATTTATTATATTTCATATTTGTTTTTATTTAATTTTAGTTTTATTTTATTAAATTTAGTATTACTTTTTGAATTTAATTTAATAAATTTTGTAATTTTTTTTAATTTATTTAAATTTAATATTTTATTTTATTTTATTTTATTTACATAGAATTTAATATTTTTATTTAAAATAAATCTTTATATTTTAAATTAATTTTATTTTTTAAATTAATTTGTGTTTTTATTTTATTTTTTTCATCTAATATTTTTTTTCATCTTTCATTTTTAATTGATTTTTTAAAAAAATTAAATTTTCATTTTATAAGTGTTTTTTTTAAATATATTTATTTATTCATTTATTTATTAAAATTTAATAATTTTTTTAATTTAATTTTTTAGATTAATATATATTATTTTTTAATTTAATAAGATGTAGAATATATATTTTTTAATTTAATTTAATATATACATATAATTTATTTTTTTAATTTTAAATTTAATTTATTTTTTAAAATTTATTTGTTTTATTAACATTTTTTTAATTTTATATTTTTTTTTTCATTTTTAATTTTTAATTACTTATATATATATATATATATATATATATATATATATATATATATATATATATATATATATATATATATTTATTTTTAGTTTCAATTTTTTTATTTATTAAAATTTAATATATTTTTTTTAATTTAATTTTTATTTTCAAATTTAAATTCTTTTGTTTTTAATTTAATAAAAAGATTATTTTTTATTTTTTTTAAATTTAATTTTTGTATTTTAATTTTATTTTATTTTTTTAATTTATTTGTTTTTTTTAATTTAACTTCTTTTTTTTTCTTTTTCTTTTTAATATATTTTAAAAATGTTTTTAATTTATTAATTTTTTCTTTTAATTTTAAAATTTGTTTAATTAAAGAAAAAATTAATAAATTTTGGTTTTTTTTTAATTATTTTAAAATGTTTTCTTTTTCTTTTTCTTTTTTATTTTTTTAATTTTTAATATAAATTTTTATTATTCGAATATTTTTGTTTCAACATTTTCCGTTTTCAGAATGTTTTTTGCACACAAAAAATTGGCTTTTACATCTATTTTTAAAAATGTTCGAAGAAAAAAAAAAAAAAAAAAAAAGGTTGTTCCACAATACAACTTTTCGTTTTCGGGTTGTTTTTGCACCAAAAAAAATGGCTTTTTCTTCAATTTTTTAAAAATGTTGAAAATTTACCCCACCAAAAAAAAGAAGAAGAAGAAGAAGAAGTTATTCCAGAATACAACTTTTCGTTTTCGAGTTGTTTTTTCATGGCTTTTTGATGTTTTTTTGGTTAGAGTTCCCGTTTTGAGGTAATTGTTCTCATTTGATCGGTAACTATGTTATATTACATAGTCAATATGAAGACTGATCCTAGTTACACTTTTCAACACCCCCACCATTGGTACTTTCAGTTTTTCAATTTCAGCGCAACTTACTATTTTTAGCAGGTTTTCGGGTCCTGAATTTCCGAAGTCATTTTGAAGCCCTAAACGACGTTTTTTGGGAAAATCATGAGCAACGTGGTAATTCTTTTGATGTTGCTCACGTCAAAAGTTGTAGTCCTCGGATAGATCTTTCTAACGAGGTATTGAGCGCGTCAAATCGAGATCATATGCTAAAGTTACGACCCCGGGAATATTGTTGTACCAATTTACCCAAACGGACCCCATAGTTTTGGCGCTTCATCTCCTAAGTTTAGGTTTTCTGATGTTTATGGTTTTCCATTGTTTCTCAACAATAAATAGGCCTTCGAGCCTCATTGTAACACAGTTCAGAGGCATATAGCCGCTACATCTCTTCTCAAAGATAAGCTACCAGCGCCCTAGCAACTTTATTTCCATTATGTCTGTAAACATATTTTTGTTATTTGATATTAATGAAATGAAGTTTTATTTCCATTGCATCTCTGTGTTAATGTTTATTTATGTATATTATTGTGTTCCTGCATAAATTTGGATCTTCATGAATAAACTAGCTAGGGCGCTGGTAGCTTATCTCTGAGAAGAGATATGTTGGCTACAGGACTCTGAAATGTGTTAAAATGAGGCTTGAGGGCCTATTTATTACTAAAAAACAATGGAAAATCTTAAACATCCAAAAACCTAACCCTAGGAAATGAAGCGCCAAAACTATGGGCCCAGTTTGGGTAAATTGGTACATCAACTTCCCGGGCATGTAACTTTAGCATACAATCTACATTTGACATGCGCCATACCGCATTAAAGATATCTATCCGAGGACTACAACTTTTGAGTGAGCACCATCAAAGGAACTTCCATTTTTCTCCCTGTTTTCCCAAAAGACGTCCTTTAGAGCCTTAAAACGGCTCCAGAAGTTCAAGACCCAAAAAACTGCTAAAAATAGTAAATTATGCTATATTTAAGGAAACTGAAATACTAAAGAAAGCAATAGTGGGGCCCTAAGTGGAATAGGCAGGTGGCCACCAATATCCACATGGATCATTCCTCCCCCCTTAGGAATAAATGGTCCCCATTGCATTGAGTTCCTCCATGACATGAGGAAATTTCTGTTGAACTTGGTCCCTGGTGAACCACTTGCCTTGGTGCAGGAGTTGGCCAGCTTTGACAACCCGATACAGTTGGATATTCTGTTGGCGAGTGTTTCTGATTTGCATGTCCATGATACAATATGTGGTGGCTTGTTCCATGCAGACTAGGTTTAACTTTGTTGGTGTGAGTTGTTCTGCAATGCCGGAGGTACCCAGTAGAGGTGGGAAGTAGGGCCGAAGATGGTCCCCATTGAATATTAGGTGCAAACCAAGGAATTGTGGAATATTGAGCTCGAAGGCATTGTTCCCTACAGCCTTGGTGATGGTGTACGACCCATATCGGAGCAGGTGAAGCTTTCGGTGGGGTCCAGTGAGGCACTCCTTCTGCAAATGTAGCCACACTTTTTCCCCCGCCTAGAAGTTGTGTGGCACCTGATGTTGATCATGTCATTGCTTGTACATATAATTGGCTTTGTCCAATATGTCATGAACCTGTTGGCGAATGTGTTGAATGTGCTCAATGAATTTGTTCTCTTTTTCAGCTTCAGACTAGACATAAGCCAAATCGGCCTGAGTAGCCGCAAATGGCATGGCTACGTCAATGGGACATAGTGTTTGGAACCCCAGGCCCACCTGAAAGGGGTTGTGGTCGGTTAAGCTATGGAGATCCCAGTTATAATTGTGTTGTACATAGGGAAAGCTCTCATCCAATGTGCATGGATGCTTTGAATTGTACATGCGTAGAATTTGTACAATCATCATGTTTTCGACCTATGTCTGGCCATCAGTTTGGGGATGGAAAGTTGTGAACTTGGTGAGCTTGGTGTCCAACATTGACCAGAGGTTGGACCAAAATATGTTGAGGAACCTGTTGTCCCGATCTGAGATGATAGATTGTGGGATCCCAAAGTGCACACACTCGTTCAAAGAAGAGTTTAGTAGTGGCTTCTGGTGTGATATTATTCTTGCAAGCTGACATAATGGCCATCTTCGAGAATCTATTGAAGACCATAAAAACATAGTCGTTTCCATGCTTAGTAGAAGGAAGTCTCGAAATGTAATCCATGGAGATGGATTCCCAAGGTCGATTAGGGGTAGGTGTCAGAGTATAGAGGCCTTACTTCTTTATGGTTAGTTTAGAAATGGCGTAAGTAGTGTAGGATTTGATGTACTTCCCAATATCTTGTCGAAGGTTCGGCCAATAGAAATACTTTTGTAGTACTGCCATTGTTTTCTCGACACCGAAATTCCCAGCGACTCGACTGTAGTGTGCTTCCCAAATCATCTTGGCATGCTCTCTTGAAGGAACACAAAGGTGTCCCAAGTGACATAGCAGTGCATCTTGGAGGTGAAAATTTGGAACTTCCGTACCCTCCAAGAGTGTCTTGTATGTGTGGCCGAATTATGGATCGCTCTTGTAGAGAAGTGGCCAATCAAAAGTCTCATGCCCACAAGAGTTGATAACGTTGGTTAGCACCACGATCAGTGGTCGGTTGAGGAAGTCTGCAACATTATTGGTGTTTCCCTTCTTGTACTTGATGTTCAAATGAAAATTTTGCAGATATATGGACCACTTCTAATGGCGATCATTATGAAACTTCCCTTTTCCATTCCCCTTGTTTGGTTCTGATTCAGATGTTGAGATTCAACAAGATGATGAGCTTAGTGAAAAGAGTTGCCTTCACTAAGTGGGCCCGTAGGCTATTTTTGGCGCAAAGTCTATTTTTAGACTGTGTCTATTTTTAGACATGTCGATCATATTCTATGAGTTGCAGGATGCTATTTGTGGATGGTTGGTCAAGTTGGAAAAATAGATGAACTTCTATTTTTAGACATATTGGGCGGAATCTATTTTTAGATTGCCAGTCTAAAAATAGATATGTCGAATATTATTAGCTCTTAATAATATTTGGACTCTAAACATTATCTTATTCTCTTGGAGCACTTCAGTTAAGTGCACAGATGTGGCACAAAAGCTGATAGAAGGAATTACGCTATTCCTGAGGGTTTACTGGAGCTATTGCATGGAGGAATTCAGTTAGAACTCATGTGACAGTGTTTGGTGGAGTTGTATTTAGTTTAACTCAGTTAGACTCAATTGAGCTAGTTGTATCTAGTCTAACTAAATGATACAATAGTGAGAGTGGATTGAATTAATTAGTTAATTAATTCACAAATAATAGCTCATTAATCAACTGATGAATACATCAGTTAACTACAGTGCATGGTAGTTTCAGTGGAGACCAGTGGAGAGATAGGTGAAAGAGCAAGTGTGACTATCATTTTTGACTATAGTGATGCATTGATTGCATCCAACACTCAGTGGAGATGCCAATGAGGATTGCGTGAGCAAGGCTGGAGCAATTCGAGTTCATTCAGAGCCATTCTTCAGTAGGGATTGCGCAGTAGAGGCAAGCTAGCAGGTGGAAAATCTTGGTGCATGTATTTGCAAGATCGGGCCTGATTAGTGTGTAGCGATTGTATTGTACTGAGAGCTTGATATGATTAGCTTTGTATGAGGATTGTTACATGATCTCTATGACATATATTATATACAGATAGTTGGGGTTTTCAGCTTCAGGCTTTCCCGTTAAACAATTGTGTTAATGTGTGTGAATTTTTATTGTTTCATGTGTGCATTGCAATCTTGATTTAATTTACGCAAATGATCAATGGTGGAATAGATTATGTATTTTGCATGAAGTTAAAATAGTGTGAGATCAGGAGAATCTTGGACATATAACACATAAGTTATATAATTTCTACATGGTATTAGAGCAGTATTGATCATTGGAGGAGATTGCAATTATTGAAGGGGTTGAGTTTTGTGCTGGTGGAATTCGAATTTGCTGCAGTGTTTTCTTGGTGTCGAAGTTGAGCATTCATTGAAATGTCTTTCAACGGATTGTGATTGGAGTATTCCCTTGATGGGATATTGAATTACATAGCATGGAAGGATAGGATGGAGGCGATGCTGGATGATAATGGGTTGAAGGAGTTCATAGATACTGATATTATGAAGCCTGCTTCTAGCGATGCAACCGCACTTGACACATGGCAAAATA
Organism: Pinus albicaulis; assembly: GCA_034641835.2. NCBI lineage: Eukaryota > Viridiplantae > Streptophyta > Pinopsida > Pinales > Pinaceae > Pinus > Pinus albicaulis. Next base: position 295,768,014 of record CM076580.1, on the reverse strand, counting down.
AGGTAGAAAAGTGTCGAAGGATTCTGTTGGAAGGTGTGAAGGACCACATTTTTTCTAGCCTTCATGGTAAATCCACTCCATTCCTAATGTGGAAGGATTTGACAAATTTGTTCCAAAGCAGAAGCGACCAGAGGAAGTTGGCACTTAAAGACAAGCTCAGAAAAATAAAAATGGAGAAAGGCGACAGTATACCAAAATACCTCACAAATTTTTTCCACTGCAAGGATGAGCTGGGAAGTGTGGGGGTTACTGTTGATGAAGAATAATTGGTGAGCTTGGCTCTCCTTAGGCTTCCGAAGAGTTGGCATAGCTACGAAGACTCTGTCAATGGACTAGAGAAACTGCCAGGATGGGAGCGACTTTGGTCGGATCTTGTGCAGGAGGAGATAAGGCGGGGTACCAGGGATGGATCTTCATTGAAGAATGAAGATGAAGAAAATTTTGCTTTAGCTACCAAAGCTCGGAAAGGAAAAGGGAATAAATCTTCCAAATCCAAAGCTAAAGGCAAGAAGCAGGATTTCTCCAAGGTGAAGTGTTTTCACTGTCACCAGCATGGGCATTTCGCCACTAATTGCCCACAGAAGAAGAATAATAAGCAGGCTGCTGGATCTGCAGCTGGAGAGGCCTTAGCCTCACAGTTTGAGCTGGATTTTTCTTTCATCATATGCTTGGTTTCAAGTGTGATGGGATCGGTGTGGTTTCTTGACAGTGATGCGTCTTTCCATATCACTGGAGACAAATATTTGTTTAGTGATCTGGATGAAAAGGATCTTGGAGTGCACATCGAGATGGATGATGATGGTAGATACAGTGCGACTGATATCGGGACCATTTCCTTTGAGAGGGAGTCTAGTAAACCTTTCATATTGAAGGATTTCATGCATGTTCTAGAGTTGAAGAATAATATAATCTCTGTGGCGATGCAGGAAGACAAGGGTTATGATTTTTTTTTAGCGAGGGAAAAGCCTTCCTGCGCCATAAGAAAACTAGTCAAACCAAGAGGATAGGGATTTAAGTTAAGAATATTTATCAATTGCAGGTAGATGGCTGCACAGTAATGGCAAGCAAAGTAGAAGGAGTGGTGAGTCGGGATGAGGGCGAATTGTGGCATAGGAGATTGGGCCATCTTCACCATGGCGCTTTGAAAATTTTGTAGCAGATTTCTACCGGGCTTCCCAAGGGTACACTTGCGCAGTCAGATCAGTGCAAGGGATGTACTTTGGGAAAATTTGTGAAGACCACTTTTCATGAGAAGGATAGTCATGCCTCGACAATCCTTGAGAGAATTCACACAGACGTGTGTGGACCTTTCTCGGTTGCTTCAACAGCAAAGCACAGGTATTATGTGATATTTGTTGATGACTTTTCTCGTAAGTGTTGGATCTTCTTCATGCAGAAGAAGAGCGAGACATACTCAAAGTTCTGTGAGTTCAAGGCGCTGGTTGAGAAAGAGTCGGGGAAGCAGGTGAAAGCTCTAAGGAGCGATAATGGTGGTGAATACATCTCTAGCGAATTCAAAGACTTCTGTAGCAAAGAAGGAATTCGAAGAGAACTCATAGCGCCTCATAACCCACAGGAGAATGGGGTCACAGAGAGAAAGAAAAAAACGATCGTGGGTGTTGCATGGGAAATTTTGCATGATCAGGGCCTTCCCATACACTTGTGGGCTGAGGCATGCAACACTACAGTTTATGTGCAAAACCGTTGTCCTCATACAGTACTTGGCATGAGTACACCCGAAGAGGCGTTTTCTGGTAAGAAGCCTAATATTTCTCATTTGAAGATTTTTGGCTCACCTGTTTACATTCATGTGACGAAGGATGCCAGGAAGAAGCTGGAGCCGACCGCAGAGTTTGGGATATTTGTGGGGTACATAGAAACACCACACAATTATCGTGTGTATTTTCCAGACAGTCAGATGACTGTCGTGCGACGGGATATCAAATTTCATGAGGAGAAAGCCATGAATTTGTCGCTTGAGAGGGAGATACACTTGCATGCAGAGGAGGAGCTACTTGTTCCTAAATATGAGCCTCAAGATGTGGATCAACCACAACAGGAGGTTCATGGAGTGGAAGAAACCACTCATGCAGCACCAAACATCAGAGGGCGGAAGCGCACTACAGAAGTTGAGCGACTGAATGTTGATGCAGCGCAGAATGTAGGAGCTCCTACATCACAGCGCAGACAGAGACAGTCACCTGACCGATTTACTGGATACATGGCTCTGATGAGCAAGTGTATCGTGACGGAGCCATCCTCTTTCGAGGAAGCTGTGGAGGATCCCGCATGGGTAGATGCCATGGTGGAAGAGTATGATTCGATTGTCCCAAGGTCGGAAGGGAAATCAGTGAGATGGATCTACAAAGTGAAGCAAGCTGCTGATGGGAGCGTAGAGAAGTATAAGGCAAGATTTTTTGCCCAGGGCTTCTCACATATCGAGAGGATCGACTATGAAGAAACCTTTAAACCTGTCGCAATGTATTCTTCCATACGGACCATCCTTGCTCTCTCAGTGCAGATGGGTTGGCACATTCATCAGATGGATGTGAAGATTGCATTCCTCAATGGAATCATTGAGGAGGAGGTGTACATTAAGCAGCCTAAAGGATTCGAAATCTTCAGCAGTGAGTCGCATGTTTGCAGACTCCAAAGAGCACTGTATGGGCTGAAACAAGCACCTCGTGCTTGGTACACACGGATAGACAGTTATTTCACCGGACTTGGTTTCGCCAAGAGTGAGGCAGATCCTAACTTATACCAGATTGTGGTGGAGGGTAAGCTTTTGATCATTTTTCTTTATGTAGATGATTTAATACTAATAGGTGATGAATTTTTGATACACTCATGCAAGGAAAATCTTGCAAAGGATTTCGAGATGAAGGACTTGGGCCTCCTTCATTATTTCCTGGGATTGGAAATTTGGCAGCAGAAAGGTGAATTGTTTGTGTCTCAAGGCAAGTATGCTCGGGAGATAATGGAGAAGTTTCACATGCAAGGCTACAAGCCTATCGACACTCCTCTTCCTAGTGGTTGGAGGAAAGAGGATGCTACATCATCAGAGGTAGTGGATGCCACTGTTTATCGACAGTTGGTTGGTTCGCTCATGTATTTAGTCAATACACGACCAGACATATGCTATGCTGTGAACCAGATTTCACAAGCGATGGTGAAGCCTACCAAGCTCTTTTGGAAGGCAGGCAAGCATGTCCTAAGGTATCTCAGGGGCACATCTGGGTATGGATTGTGGTACAGACAGTCAGATGAGTTGAAGTTGCATGGCTTCACGGATGCAGATTAGGCAGGAAGCCCAACAGAAAGAAAGAGAACATCTGGAGGGATTTTCAGTATCGGATCTACAGCAGTTTCTTGTTACAGCAGGAAATAGATATCTGTGGCACTCAGTTCAGCGGAGGCCGAGTACATGGCAGAAATTTTGGTTGCATGCGAGGTTATATGGATGAGGAAGATCCTGGTCAGTTTGTTCGGTTCTCACTTAGATCCTACTGTGATATATTGTGATAATCAAAGTTGCATTAAACTCTCGGTTAATCTAGTATTTCATGATAAATCTAAACATATTGACATCTGGTACCATCATATCAGAGATTGTGTGCAGCAGAAGATCATGTTGCTTTCTTACATTCCTACGAAGGATCAGGATGCAGATATTCTGACGAAGGCGCTCACCAAGAGAAAATTCGAATACCATAGAGACAGGATCGAGGTGGCAGATAATCCCTATCTTGTTGAGAGGGAGTGTTGAGATTCAACAAGTTTATGAGCTTAGTGAAAAGATTCGCCTTCACTAAGTGGGCCCGCAGGCTATTTTTGGCGCAAAATCTATTTTTAGACATGTTGATCATATTCTATGAGTTGCAAGATGTTATTTGTGGATGGTTGGTCAAGTTGGAAAAATAGATGGACTTCTATTTTTAGACATATTGGGCGGAGTCTATTTTTAGACTGCCAGTCTAAAAACAGCTATGTCAAATATTACTAGCTCTTAATAATATTTGGACTCTAAACATTATCTTATTCTCTTGGAGCACTTCAGATAAGTGCACATATGTGGCACAACAGTTGACAGAAGTAATTACGCTATTCCTGAGGGTTTAATGGAGCTAATGCATGGAGGACTTCAGTTAGAACTCATGTGACAGAGTTTGGTGGAGTTGGAGAAGTAGTTGGTGGAGTAGTATTTAGTTTAACTCAGTTAGACTCAGTTGAGCTAGTTGTATCTAGTCTAACTGATTGATACACTAGTGAGAGTGGAGTGAATTAATTAGCCTAATTAATTCACAAATAATAACTCATTAATCAACTGAAGAATACATCAGTTAACTACAGTGCATGTCAGTTTCAGTGGAGACCAGTGGAGAGATAGGTGAAAGAGCAAGTGTGACTATCAGTTGTGACTATAGTGATGCATTGACTGCATCCAAAACTCAGTGGAGATGCCAATGACGATTGCGTGAGAAAGGCTGGAGTAATTCGAACTCATTCAGAGCCATTCTTCAGTAGGTATTGCGTAGTAGAGGCAGGCTAGCAGGTGGAAAAGATCGGTGCATGGATTTGCAAGATTGGGCTTGATTAGTGTGTAGCGATTGTATTGTACTGAGAGCTTGATATGATCAACTTTGTATGAGGATTGTTACATGATCTCTATGACATATATTATATACATATAGTTGGGGTTTTCAGCTTTAGGCTTTCCTGTTAAACAACTGTGTTAATGTGTGTGAATTTTTATTGTTTCATGTGTGCATTGCAATCTTGATTTAATTTCCGCAAATGATCAATGGTGAAATAGATTCTGTATTTTGCATGAATTTAAAATAGTGTGATATTAGGAAAATATTGGACATATAACACATAAGTTATATAATTTCTACATCAGATTCATAGACTGCATCTAATTCATAAGCCCTCATCTCAGACACCAGTGACTTCTTGGCCCGAGACTCACTTGTGTTGTGAGTGGAGCTCTTATGGAACTCACACCACTTTCCCATGTCCTTATTTGGCTTCACATTGTTGTTCTTTGTTTGCGGCTTCTGTAGGTTGTCTTGAGCCACCATGCCTTTGATTTATCCTTTGTTCTGTGGTTTGGGGCACCTTTCCCTTGCTTTTGATTCACAGATCCAAAGTCTCGCTTCTTTTGTTTGAATTTATGCTCAATCTTGGCAACATACCGGTATGTCATACCAAGCGAGGAGATGTCGAGGAACACCATTTCCTCCTGAATGTATCTTTGTAGACAACTGTGGTACTTTAGCACAAAATGTTTCTCTGAATCTTTGATACCCAACTTTGTGAGAAGGGTATGGACCAAATTCGTCAGGTCATGCACATCTTGATCCCTTTGCTACCACAACATGGTCCATTGGATGTACTTTTCCTCATAGCTCCCCACAGGGTAACGGTGTTCCTTGATTCCATCTTGGAACGAATTCCAAGTGGGTGTGACTAAGAAAATAGAGGGTTCCCTCTTGTCCTTCTGCTCACAATAGGTTTCCCACCAATCTTTGACTTGGGGGGGTAGCTTTTAGGAGTGAAAAAGTAATATTTTCTCGGTCGGAGAAATAATGGACCAGGAAATACCCTTCCAACAAATTCAACCATCTATCTATGGTGTATGCATCTATCTAGCCTTCAAATATAGGAATGTCGAAGTTTACTTGTACCTTGAAAGGGGAGGCGCATCCAGAGTGACTGTTGGATGTGGATGCGCAGTCGGTGGGTAGCCATTGAAGGATCTAGGAAAATTTATCCATCATCGCATTCCTTTGTTTCTTGAGGGCCTCCTAGAGCAATAATTTTATAGGATATCCTTCTCCCTCGTCTTTATTTTCTTCCTCCATGGGAGGTCGTCAGGGTTTGCGAGACTGATCTTGCAAGGGTTCTGTTAGTGCTGGAATCAGCTCTTGGATTGTAACAAGCTCCTGACTAGACACATCTTAAGCTCAAGGGATTTTCTTATAACTTGATTGATTTTTTGGAAAGTGGTTTGGAAGCACACACACTGAAAGGAGTTTTGAGAAAATAAGAATCTCTCACACATATGAGGGCACTGGTGCATAATGTGGTAGCAAGTTTGGGTTTGTAGCTTGATGGTTAGAAGAATAGAAGATAAACCATGGATATGTAAAACAAAAGTCCACTGCTAAGAGGGAAGAGTGACACAAATTCTAGACCTGAAATGTATAGTGAAATAATGCTTTAAAATACTTACAAGAGTCTCACTTTACATTTTAAGAATCCCATTACACATAATGCTTCCAACTAACATGACCTCATGAATCAGGAATTCTTGATAAATCAGGACTGACAAAAACAGATTAATCATGCATGCTAGATCAAAAGACTTATAAGAGCATGAGACAGGATTTAATTCTACCCCAAGAATTGCTTATAAACAATCTTCAATTCCTACTGAATCAGGAAATCTTGGAACAAGACTTACAAAAATAGATCAATATGTCTTGGAGGTTCATAAGACTGATAAAAAATGAGATAGAACTATGTAAATCATAATCTGGAATGAAACTATAAATTATGGAAACACATAAGGAGATAAAAAATACACACACCATACAATTTGTGAGTCCTCAAGAGTGCCTCTAGATATAATATATGTTCAAAAATGTACAACATAGTATGCAATGAAATAGACAAACAACGAGCCCTTTATTCCTTGCTTTACATAGTATATATACAAAAAAGGAGTTATGTTAAAGCCTCGAGAAAAAGTGTAATTATGTTTTAGAGACTTTATTACAATCCTCTACATATAGTAGAGCTTATCTTAAACATCATAGAAAAGTAGGCTAAAATACAAAAATGAAGATAGAACATGACATTATGGAGCTCGAAGTGGCTGAGTGCTTCTCGTTTCCTAGAAAAAGCTACCTCCACAAAAAGTGCAACTGCCAACTGAAAAGGACACCTGGACCTTTATCTACAAAAGTGTAGGAATAACCAACTGAATTGACATCTGGAAGATAGCTTGATTGAATGACACTTGGAAAAATACCATCACCATTGAGGTTGTATTCACTTTATCATCATTTAGTGTCATTCGGTTGAAACCAAAACCAAAAAGCAACCTTTTCACCTTCTTATACATATTCCGAAAATAATAGCTACTTTTCAGAAAAAGGTAGCTATTTCTGAAAATACTGTGTATAAGCCAAAATATGATATGATTCTTCATATTTTCTTGGTTTTGTACATTCAATCATCAAAGAATGAATATAGAAGAAAAAATCCTAATAGCTTTTGCCTTGGTGACCCTCTTGTTTGGCTTTCTTTTCTATACTTGCTTTTTCTTCTGAGTCTTCTTCTTCCGTGGACCATTCTCTGTGCTTTCATATATTTTTATTATTTCATCTCTGAGAGCAGGGTTGGCTATGATTTTTCTTGCTAGTTTGAGCTTGTTCTTTGGTCTGGTGTGAGGCCTTTGAATGTATGTATTTTGAATGTATGAAGGCCTCCTTCTCCCATGTATAACTCTACTTGACTGCCCTTCTTCAAACTCTGACTCACTAAACTCTGTTTCAATACTATCTTCTTCAAAAGATGAATATGAGTGGATTATAGATTTCTTCTTCCCTTTGGCTAAATATATGATAGATGAATAAAATTGCGCTATAGTAGTTTCTTCTGCTATAGTCTTTGTAATTTTCCTTTTCCCCTTTTTGAGTGAGGAAAAGACTTGTGAAAGTGTAGGCTCCTCTAGTACTGGAGTGGCATTGTCTTGTTGATTCTCCTGTCTAGCCTCTAGAACAGGGCTTGGTGTCAAGGTTTCAGGGCTGACTTCCACTGAAGGTCCCTCTATCAAAATAAGTTTTCTCCTATGTTTACTCTTTGAAAAGGAAGCTACCTCTTTCTTTCCCTTAGATATAGTATTTTTGTTAGGTAGGGTAGATTCTTGTTTGAGTTTGCTTGCATGCTCCTGCCTGAAATATGCCAAGGTTTTTGGCTCCTTAAGTAGTCTTCTAGTGTAAACTTCTTTGGTTGGTTTCACTGTAGGTATAGGAGTGATGGTTGGTGTAGGAGTGGTGGTTTGAACTCTAGCTCTCCTAGCTGAGTTCCTTGTCTGTCTCCTAGATGGTGTAGAATATTGATCGGTATGTGAAGGGGTCAATGTAGTTGTAGGGATTTACTGTTGCTCTTGGGTCTTTAGCCTTTTAGGCCTTCCTACCCTTCTCCTTGATTTAATATTGCTAAATCCCTCATCTACTAAAAAATTTTCCCATGTGGTTCTCTTCTTTTTCAGATGGTAAACCACCAGCATTTTGATTAAATCTCTGTGATAAAAGCTGTGAAGAGAATATTTTTGGGTTCTCTGTATTTTTTGGGACATTGATAACATAGATTTATAGAGGAAATATGGTAAGTTCATAGGTTTAGAGCCTGATATGTGAGCTAGAAACGTCATCTGGTATTTATGCACAGTAGAAAACCTACCCTCACAGGTTATATAACGTTGCACAGTGATAATAACATCTTGCCACTCAGGCCTAAAATATGAAATATGAATGGTAGGGGTCCAACCAATATTTTCATGTTCAGGCTTTAGATATGGATTCAAATCATCTTTAAGCAGAGTTTTCCTCGTGTACCAAGACTAACCTGTTGCTGATGTTTGGGTAGCCCTTGCAATGATAGTCTCTGTAATCCTAAAGGTCTGATACCCTAGCTTGACCTGTTATCCATCAAATGTCTCAGCAAATGCCTGAGCCACTACCACATTTTCTCCTGAAAACTTCTTTAGAAATTGATACCACCCTGATGCTTGAAACTGAGGCTTAGCATGGTGGTCAACAAAACGGGTATTGGTCGGTTTTGAATGGTTCAACTTACCACCCTTGCCCATATTTAACAACTAACTAAACCACTAATGTATACTTGTAAAACAAGGAACAACAACCCTCCTCTAAGCCCTAACTCCTGGCACAAGGTAACAAACTGTTTTGCTGGAAGATAAAAATGGTTTATTGTAGCTTTCACGAGGGTAAATGGAAAATAGATCTCTGCATGCCCTAAATCACGGTGAGAGGGAGTGACACGAAACCAAAATGATTTAAATTATGCTGCCAACTCATTCCACCGAACATTTCACTCCATCACATTATTAACTAATAACTACTCATACTTCAACCTTAATACATTTCACTTTAATGAGTAGCATTAGATTTGACTAGTCTTATCAAATAAAATAACTAACCTCCTTTTGGATGAATCCTCCAATTAGAAATAGCCACCTTTTCCTATTTCGTGTTTTAGCAGACCTTCAATATTCAAAGAGCAGTGTCTTTTCACTTGATTAATGCTTATTTTATCTCCTTGTACAAATTTTGCAGGAAATAGCTACTTTAAAAAGGTAGTTATTCTTATGTTGCTTGTAAAACCATATTTCTGAAGAAAATAGTTGCCCTTCTAGGAAAGGTAGCTATTCCTATGTTATTCCTAAAACAATTGATGACTCTGATATTTTGTTTTTAACCTTGGATAGAAATATCATGGTGAATAAATAAGATTTCTCAAGCTAAACCCATGACCTTAACTACTCAAAGTAGTTAAAAGACTTATTAAAATAAAACTTACCCTAATAACTATATGGCACAAACAAATTATTGGACTAAAAATAAAAAATGAATTTTGGTTAAAAATGATAAAATCTAATACATAATTTAACCCTCCAAGGCTTTCAACCATAGGTTAGGGGACAAGAGAGGATCAAAGACACAACTTATAATGATGACCAGAGTTTGAGAAATTTCAGTCCTAACAGTGGCTCCTATTGGGGATGAAGTCCTCGCTGTGAGGCTTCAAGAACTATAGATTTAGTGCCTTAAACTCTCTGGACCCTGAATTTCATAAGATAATGACAAGAGCTGACTTTTATTGACTGAAATGAAAACTGACTCTATTTACAGATACAAATACCATTGGGCATGGAGTTTTATTGAAATAGCACTCTGAATATTTACAATGGAAAGACTGACTGACTTATCAAACAAAAAACATTTTGATAAAATGACCATTAACTGGACCTCCGTCCAATTGATCATCATCTAAATGCTTCAGAAAAAATGTGTTATTTTCCAGAACTTGAGAAATTTTGAATGGTGCAAACCACAAGTTGTCAAACTTACCATGATTTCCATGGTATTCTCTTCTTGCATCCCAACGCAATACTAAATCATTTTCTTGGAATAACTATTGTTTTTCTCTTTTTTCAAATACAACTTTTACTTTGGCTTTGTATTTATGTGCTTTTTCCATAAGGGATTCTCGAATTTGATGAGCTTTTATAAGTTGCAGCATCCTTCTCTGAATGGGATTTGAATTATCATTTTCATCTTGTAAAATTTTCATAACAGGAAGGGCCAATTGTAATGGCATCACAACATCAGTACCATAAACAAGTTGAAAGGGAGAAACTCCAATTGATCTCTTGTTGCTTACCCTATCTTCCCAAAGAGCATGAACTAAATGAGTATCCAATTTCTTTTGTTTTCTAACATCATCTTCTTTATGATTCTTACCAAGCTTTTGTTCGGTGACTCAGCTAACCCATTACCTTGAGGCTAATATGGTGTAGAATTATTCAAATTGATGTTATACTTCTGACAAAAAATTTTCATCTTGGAAGATTTAAAATCCATTACATTGTCAGTCACCAACTTTTGAGGGCAACCAAATCTAGACATAATAGTTTCCAACGAAAATCTAATTATTACAATGTCATTGGTGTTTCTTGTTGGAATGGCCTCGATCCACTTGGTGAAATAGTCTATGGCTATAATAATCCACCCATGTTGTCCTGATGATGGCAGATGAATCTCACCAATGAAGTCCAACCCCCACTATTGGAAATAAGCATCAGCTGAAATGGGAATTAGAGGTAGTGGGAGCAGCTTCTACTTACTGAAAAACTTTTTTCACTTAGTACAAGCTCTGACTTTAGCAAAAACATCATAGAAAAGAGTTGGCCAATAATAGCCAGCTCTTAGAATTTTATTTGCAATAGCTTTCCAATATAAATTTCCACCACACACCCCTACATGTATCTCTGACATAACTTTCTGTGACTCAGCTTCATCTACACATCTCAACAAAAATCCTACAGGGTCTTTCCAATAAACATGATTTTCCATTATGCAATACTTAATAGCCTTCAATTTAAAAGCTCTTCTCTTTGATTTTTCCATTTCTATAGGACAACTTAAATTTAATAAAAATTACACTATGTTCTTATACCAACTGGAATAAAAGAGTTCAGGATAATCACGTATACCTTCTTTATCTATTTCTTCAGCTACCTCCATGTTCAGATTTAGAGCTTCGCAATTTGATTCTGCCATCAAGAGGGCTAAGCCATGTCCCTTTATCAACTTAGTAGGTTTGATTTCAATATCAAATTCCATAATCTTTGTTAACCATATTCCCCTCCTTCCATCTGTGTCTGGCTGCCACAATACATCCTTGACAACAATATTTGGCACAAAAGCAATGACTTTTGAATGCAGAACATAAACTCGAAAAGACTTCAAAGTCTTTACCAATGCATATGCATTTTTTTCAACCAAGATGTACTTTAACTCAGCATCTCTTAATGCACGACTGAAAAAGGAAATTGCTTCTCCAAGCCTTCCTTGTTCTTTTGAAGTAAAACTGCTGCAATAGTTTCTTCAGAAGCATATGAAAAAGTTAGAAAATCCTTCTCAAAATCAGGGTTGATTAACACTGGGGCTTCAGTCCAGGTAGATTTTATTGCTCAGAAATATTTTTTTGCTTCATCTTGCCACTTGAACTCTGCATCTTTCTTCAACAATACATTTCTATGTTTAATTAGTTCTGCAAAGTTTGGAACAAAACGCCTCAGAAAATTAATTTTACCCAAAAATGACTATAACTCTTTCTTATTTCTGGGTAGACCAATTTTCTATATAGCTTCAACTCTCCCTGGGTCAATGCAAATACCATTTTCTGTCACTATATACCCCAATAGTTTTCCATCTTGAACAGAAAATCATGATTTCTTTGGGTTTAAAGACAAACCAAATTTTCTGCACTTATCAAACACTTGCTGCAAATGTTTTAAATGATCCAAATCAGATTTTGAAAAGAATGTTGTCATCCAAATAAATGACTACAAATATGTCATTTTCCCCTGCAAAAGCAATATCCATTTCTCGATTAAATGTTGCACCTGAATTCATTAACCGAAAGGAATCTTATTGTACATAAAATTTCCCCAGGGTGTAGTAAAAGTTGTTTTCTCCCTGTCTTGTTTGTCAACTAAAATTTGATTATATCCTGAAAAGCCATCAATCATTGACAATCTCTTTGATCCTACAACATTCTACAAAATATGATCCATTTTGGATAAAGTATAGTTATTCTTCAGCTAACACCGGTTCAAATTGCAAAAATCAACACAAATTCTAATTTCGCCATTCTTCTTTCGAACTGGGACTATATTAGCTACCCAATTGGAAAATCTTAAAGGCAGAATTATTTTGGCTTCCCACATTTTTCTGATTTCTTTTTCAAGGATAGGGAGCAGTGTAGGATTAATATGTCTTATCTTCTGTGCCACAGGCTTTGCTTCTAATTTAAGAGGAATTTTATGTTCCATTATATTTATGTCATGTGTCTTCAAATCATTGTAGGACCAAGAAAAAATGTTGGCATACTACTTCAGCAATTTGACATATTTAGTTCTAGTTTCTTGAGGAAGAAATTTAGAAACTTTAACATATCTAGGCTGATTCTATGTGCCAATATTGTCACACAACCTTTCTAAAGGAACCAAGCCTTTACAAAGGAAGTTTTTTTTAGATCAATAATGTCTTTTCCAACTATAGTCTTTTTGAATGGCTTCTTGTTCTAACTTTCAGTTGTGTCTTGCTCATTATCAATTTGAATGTCTGCAAATTCCTCTACACATTCCAAGAATTTATGAATTACTTTATCATCTTCAAATACTTTCCAGTATTTGATATTGTCAGGAATGGAAGGTCTGTTTTTAACATCAACATCACATGTCACTTTAACATCAAGAGGAACCTTAAAATTACTAGCAGCAATGGCCAGCGAATCTGCCATTTCATTTTCTTCTCTAGAAATAAAATTCAAATTGAATGCTAAAAAATAATGTTCAATTAAATCCCACACTTCATTTCTGTAATTCTTCAATTTTGAATTTTTTACTTGATAATTATCTCTCACCTATTGTACCACCAACTCTGAATCACCGAAAACAATCAACTGTTCATCTCCCAAATCTCTTTCTGCCTTCATTCCCAAAATGAGTGAATCATACTCAGCAGTGTTATTGGTAGTGACAAATTGTAATTTGTATGATAAAGTCACTACCTGCTGAGTGGGAGAAATAAGAATTACACCAGCCCCTGATCCCTCTCTTGATGAGGCTCCATCAAAATACAATTTCCATATATTCCTTGCTTCTAAATTCTGCTCTTTTGTGACTAGCCAATACTATTTTTTACTGATTTCAGGATGAAAATTGTTGTCATCAGTAGCAAGGTGTAAAATGGATGACCCTAACTCCTCCTCTTCATACATAGGATGATTTGAGGGATTTTTCTGATCACTTATGATATAAGCTATTTTTGTTTCCCTATACAATCTCCTAAATCATCCTCCAAAGACAGGGATAGTGGTGTATTTCATATCCATTTGAAGAGTGTCTCCCAGCTTTTTGGACCAAGATCTGGAAAGAAGCATTCCAAATCTAGAGGGTATGTCTGCAACCACTATGTCCATCACTAGACTTTTCATGGGGTGTTGGGTAAGAGAAATTACCAAGTCTTTGATCAATCCTAAACACTTGACCCTTTTAGAATTGAAAGTGTAGAGGTCATGATATTGTATAGTGATTTCCAATCCTAATTCATCCATCACTTTCTTAGGCATCAGATTGTGAGAGGCCCTAGAATCTCATAGGCAGTTATGCATCAATTTGTTATGAATGTTGAGTGAAAGATAAAAAGGTGGAGAATTATCATCATTCTAATATTGGACATGGCTGCCCAAGTAAATGGTAGGATGTTCATCCTCTCAGTTTACTGAATTAGGAGCAAGATATGGTTGTAACAGACTTTTAAATGACTCTCTATAGGCTAGATTTTTCAACAATTCAAGGAGTGGAACTAGAATCTTCATTTTATTCAATTCTGACTTGAAACTAAAATTGAGAGGAGCCAAATCTTTATTTAATGCAGCAGTTTTGATGATTGGGGCAAGGATAGGTGATGGAGGAACATCATTAACTTTTACCTTTTGTTTGGCAGCATGTTTTTCAGAATATTGTTTTTGTTGAGGCTGTTGGACAACCCCTTTTGAACTCAAAGGATAATTTCTTGTATATTTTTCAGACTACTTTTTCTCATTTTGAACATGAATATGAGCCTCTTCATAATCTGAAAATATATTTATCCTAGACTAATCTTCATACTCTTGCAAAGTCAAACAAGTTGACTGTGATGTCTCCCCAACAAGATTTATATCTTCATCCTCCTCTTCTTGTTCTTGCTTATTTTCTTCCAAAAAATTATTCAGTGGAGGCTGAAAATTTTGATCATCAGGATTTCTTCTTGGGCATTGTAAAATTTGTTTAGGCTAAAATGGTCTCCTAAAAGGAGCCTGATTTCTATTTCCTTCATTTTGAATGGGCCTAGCAGCAGGCATGTTTTCTAACTCCAGTTTTTTCATTTTGAAAGCAAGATATTTAATCAAAATAGAAATGTGTTCAAGCTTTTCTTCAGCTGTGAAAGTTTTAGAGGAAGAATATGGTTTCTCCTCTTTCATTTTCTTTTTATCCTTTGCTCCCTTCCTCTCTTCAATTTTCAGCTTGTTTGAGGCCATGGGATAAGACTGCACTCCAATAGAAGCCTCATGCATATCTACCAATGTTTGTGGCTTCTTAGCTCTCAACCATAGTGAAAAATTAGAGTCTAACGCATTGGAAAAGGTTATCATGGTTGTGGTTTCAGGAGGTTTGACTTCTATAGGAATCTTTTGATAGACTTTATTGAATCTCTTCTGAAGTATGCCAATGATTCATCATCCTTCTTCTTTAAAGCTCCAAACTCTGTAAGGTAATACAAGTAATCATTACGGTCACCCCGTTGCTTTACAAACACTTCCTCCAAAACATCTATTCTTGTTATTGAATTTGGTGGAAAATTTCTAAACCACTTACGAGCTTTTCCATCCAAGCTTTGAATAAAGAGTCTTGACTAGACATCTTCATGTTCAATGTTTTGGTTATCTACATAACTGTGAAAGGAAACTAGGTGTTCTTCAGCAAATAATCCTTCTCCCTCCCTTGTGTATTTGGGAAAATATTTCAGATAATGCCCTTGAGGAAGAGGATGTAAAGGTTGAAGAAGAGCTAGTGGTGCATATCTTGCAACAACAATCTGCTACACCATTGTAGGAGGAGTTTGAGCCATGACTTGCTGAGGTACAAATAGTTGAAATCTTGCTGATGTAGAAGTTTGAATGCCAGAAATTATAGTTTTTGGAGTTTGTATTTGTTTTGGAATGGCAGAAAATTGAAGTTCTTGGGCTGGTTCTTCATGCTTTGGAGCTAAAAACAATGTATTTTCAAAGAAATGGACAGCAGAAGACTTAATTTCAATCTCTCCAAGAGAACCAAATTCAGATGTATATTCTTGAATGATTTGGGGAACTTCAACTTTATTTTTATGAGCTAAGAAGTTAGAGAGGTTAAAAGTTAGATTTTCAGGAAGATTACCTTCTCCTTGATGAGAAGAGGATGAGCCAATAGCTAGGTTTTGAGACAAAGGAAAATACTCATGTTTTGGACTAAGAGATGATTGATATTTAGGATGAGTTTGAAGAAAGCTCATAATTGTGTTAATATCTTCTTCAGTTAAAATAGCCCTATCTAGGAATGTGAAGTTTCCAATACTTGTTCTAATTCCCATTATGTCAGCACAAAAGTTCCTGATTTTTGGTTTTATTCACTAACACCTAAAGCTTCTGATTTTTCTAATTTCACTGGAATAATACTTCTTTCTGATTTACTAAATGATGATTGAGAGATACTTTCAGCTAAATCTAGGCTAACATCATCTACTTTTCCTTTTATGGAAGCAGTTTCAACTTGAAATATTTCAGCAGATTCTCATGAAACTAAAACTTCTTTAGGTTCATAGATGATGGTACCTTTTCTTTTGGAATGTATTTTGAATGCACTTTTTTCACTGAATGTGATGTAGCTTCAACTGATTTATGTTTCCCTCTTGCATACTTTATGATCTTTTCTCGGTCAGAATCTGGAATCACAGGAGGTGATCTATGATTTCTTCTTGTAGTAGGTGGTCTTGAAACTCCTCGTCCTCTTTGTGGAGTCCCTGGGTGAACCAATTACAATCGGAAAAAGTGACTAGTTTTTATTCACCTTTTAAAAACTAGTACTATGCATTCATGGAAAAACTTCGAGGGAATACTGAGTTTAGAATCTTCGTCTCCCAGCAGACGCACCAAAATATGTTAGTGCTAGAATAAGCTCTTATATTGTAACAAGCACCTAACCAGACACATCTTAAGCTCAAGGGATTTTCTTATAACTTGATTGAGTTTTTGGAAAGTGGTTGGGAATCACACACACTGAAAGTGGTTGTGAGAAAATAAGAATATCTCACACATATGGGGCACTGGTGCATAATGTGGTAGCAAGGCTAGGTTTGTAGTTTGATGGTTAGAAGAATAGAAGATAAACCATGGATCTGTAAAACAGAAGCCCACTTCTAAGAGGAAAGAGTGACACAAATTCTAGACCTAAAATGTATAGTGAAAGAATGCTTTAAAAGACTTACAAGAGTCTCACTTTACATTTCAAGAATCCCATTACATAGAATGCTTCCAACTAACATGACCTCATGAATCAGGAATTCTTGATAAATCAAGACTGACAAAAAAAGATTAATCATGCATGCTAGATCAAAAGACTTATAAGAGCATGAGACATGATTTAATTCTACCCCAAGAAATTCTTGATTTAATTTTACCCCAAGAAATTCTTATAAAAAATATTCAATTCATACTGAATCAAGAAATCTTGGAACAAGACATACAAAAACAGATCAATATGTCTTGGAGGTTCACAAGACTGATAAAACATGAGATAGAACTATGTAAAACATAATCCGGAATGAAACTATAAATTATGGAAACACATAAGGAGATAAACAATACACACACCATACAATTTGTGAGTCCTCGAGAGTGCCTCTGGATATATTATATGTTCAAAAATGTGCAACAAAGTATGCAATGAAATAGACAACCAACGAACCATTTCTTCCTTGCTTTACATAGTATATATACAAAAAAGGAGTTTTGTTAAAACCTTGAGAAAAATTGTAATTCTGTTTTAGAGACTTTATTACAATCATCTACATATAGTAGAGCTTATCTTAAACATAACAGAAAATTAGGCTAAAATTAAAAAAAAATGAAGACAGAACATGACAGTATGGAGCTCAAAGTGGTTGAGTTGAGGTGGTTGAGTGCTCCTCGTTTCCTGGAAAAAATTGCCTCCACAAAAAGTGCAACTGCCAACTAGAAAGGACATCTGGACCTTTATCTGCAAAATTGTACGAGTAACCAACTGAAATGACATCTGGAAGATAGCTTGACTGAATGACACTTGGAAAAAGACCATTACCATTGAGGTTGTATTCACTTTATCATCATTTAGTGTCATTCAGTTGAAACCAGAACCAAAAAGAAACATTTTCACCTTCTTATACATATTCCAAAAATAATAGCTACTTTTCTCAAAAAGGTAGTTATTTATGAAAATACTATGTATAAGCCAAAAGATGATATGATTCTTCAAATTTTCATGGTTTTGTACATTCAATCATCAAAGATCTAGTATAGAAGAAAAAATCGTAATAGCTTATGCCTTGGTAACCCTATTGTTTGGCTTTCTTTTATGTACTTTATTTTTCTTTTGAGTCTTCTTCTTCCCTGGATCATTCTCTAGGATTTCATATATGTTTATTATTTCATCTCTGAGAGCAGGTTTGGTTATGATTTTTCTTGCTAGTCTGAGCTTGTTCTTTGGTCTAGTGTGGGGCCTTTGAATGTATGGATTTGGAATGTATGAAGGCCTCCTTCTCCCATGTATAACTATGCTTGACTTCCCTTCTTCAAACTCTCACTCACTAAACTCTGTTCCACTGTTATATTCTTCAAAAGATGAATATGAGTGGATTATAGATTTCTTCTTCCCTTTGGCTAAAGAACTGATAGATGAATAAAGTTGGGCTATAGTGGTTCTTTTTTTGTAGTCTCTGTAATTTTTCTTTTCCCCTTTTTCAGTGAGGAAAAGACTTGTGCAAGTGTAGTCTCCTCTAGTGCTAGAGTGGCATTGTCTTGTTGATTCTTCTGTCTAGCCTCTAGAAAAGGGCTTGGTTTCAAGGTTTCAAGGCTGACTTCCACTAAAGGTCCCTCTTTCAAAATAAGTTATGTCCTGTGTTTACCCTTTGAAGAGGAAGCTACCTATTCCTTGCCCATAGACATAATATTTTTGACAAGTAGGGTAGCTTTTTGTTTGAGTTTGCTTGAATGCTCCTGCCTGAAAGACCCGAAGGTATGTGGCTCCTTAAGTATTCTTCTAGTTTAAACGTCTTTGGCTGGTTGCACTGTAGGTATAGTATTGATGGTTGGTGTAGGAGTGGTGGTTTGAACTCTAGCTCTCATAGCTAAGTTCCTTTTATGTCTGCTAGACGGTGTAGAAAGTTGAACTGTATGTGAAGGGGTCAATGTAGGTGTAGGGCTTGACTGCTGCTCTTGGGTCTTTAGCCTTTTAGGCCTTCCTATCCTTCTCCTTGAGTTAATACTGCTAAATCCCTCATCTGCTAAAAAAAATTCCGATATGGTTCTCTTCTTTTTCAAATGGTAAACCACCAGCATTTTGATTAAACCTCTATGATAAAGGTTGTGAAGAGAATAGTTTGGGGTTCTCTGTAATTTTTGGGACATTGGTAACAGAGATTTATAAAGGAAATATGGTAAGCTCATAGGTTTAGAGCTCGAGATGTGAGCTAGAAAAATCAACAGGTATTTATGCATAGTAGAAAACCTACCCTCACAAGTTATATAACGTTGCAGAGTGGTAATAGCATCTTGCCACTCATACCTAAAATAAAAAATACGAATAGTAGGGTTCTAACCAATATTTTCATGTTTTGTCTTTAGATACGGATTCAAATTAGCTTTAAGCAGAGTTTTCCTCTTGTACCAAGACTCTCTTGTAGCTGATGTTTGGGTAGCCCTTGCAATGACAGTCTTTGTGATCCTGAAGATCCGAGACCCTAGCTTGACCTGTTCTCCATCGAATGTCTCAACAAATTCCTGAACCACTGCCACATTTTATCTTGAAAACTTCTTGAGAAACTAATACCGCCTTGCTTCTTGAAACTGGGGCTTATCACGATGGTCAACAAAACGGGTATTGATTGATTATGAATGGTTCACCTTACCACCCTTACCCATCTTTTTAACAGCTAACAAAACCACTAATGTACACCTGTAAAACAAGGAACAAAAACTCTCCATGAAGCCCTAAATCCTCGCACAAGGTAACAAATTGTTTTGTTGGAAGATAAAAATGGTTTGTTGTAGCTTTCACGAGCATAAACGGAAAATAGAACTCTGCATGCCCTAAATCATGGTGAGAGGGAGTGACATGAAAAAAAATGATTTAAATTCTTATTCCAACTCATTCCACTGAACATTTCACTCCATCACATTATTAACTAATAGCTACTCTTACTTCAACCTTAATATATTTCGCTTTAATGAGTAGCATTAGATTTGACTAGTCTTATCAAATAAAATAGCTAACCTCCTTTTGGATGAACCCTCCAATTAGAAATAGCCACATTTTTAGAGTAATACCCCTTGTTTTAGCAAACCTTCAATATTCAAAGAGCAGTGTCTTTTCACCTGAGTAATGCTTCTTTTATCTCCTTGTACAAATTTTGCAGGAAATAGTTACTTTTTTTAAAAAGGTAGTTATTCTGTGTTATTCCTAAAACAACTAATCACTGACATTTTGTTTTTAACCTTGGATAGAAATATCATGGTGAATAAATAAGACTTCTCAAGATCTACCCATGACCTTAACTACTCAAAGCAGGTAAAAGACTTATTAAAATAAAATTTACCCTAATAACTCTATGGCACAAACAAACTATTGGACTCAAAAAAAAATTGGATTTTGGTTAAAAATGATAAAACTAATACATATTTTAACCCTCCAAGGTTTTTAACCATAGGTTAGGGGATAGGAGAGGATGAAAGACACAACTTGGAATGATGACCAGAGTTTGAGAAATTGCAGTGCTAACAGTTTCAACCAGATTGGGCCCTAACTCCTTATACATTGACCTCGTTGGGGACATGCAAAGAAAAACAGAGAAAGAGCAGACTGCTCTGATACCACAAAGAGAGGCATATGATCCGGATTTATGCCGGAATGCAACAAAATACACATATAACCATAAATACAAAAATGCAGTGGAAATAACACTTCATTTCATTAAATATCAAAGAACTAAAATTTGTTTATAGACAGACTAGAAATAAAATAGCTAGGGCATTGGTAGCTTATCTCTGAGAAGAGATGTGGTGGATATAGGTCTCTGAAATGTGTTACAATGATGCTCGAGGGCCTATTTATTATTGAGAAACAATGGAAAACCATAAACATCCAAAAACCTAACCCTAGGAGACGAAGTGCCAAAACTATGGGCCCCGTTTGAGTAAATTGGTACATCAATTTCCCGGGGACGTAACTTTGGCATACGATATTTGTTTGACACGTGCCATACCTCGTTAGAGATATCTATCTGAGGACTACAAATTTTGAGTGAGAAATATCACAATAACTTCTGTGTTTCTCCCTGTTTCCCAAAAAACGTCATTTAGGGCCACAAAACAGCTTCGAAAGTTCAGGACCCGAAAAACTACTAAAAATAGTAAATTGTGCTATAATTAAGGAAACTGAAAAAAACTGAAAAAAAAAAAAAAAAAATAATAATAATAATAATAAATAAATAAATAATAATAATAATAATAAATAAATAAATAAAATAAAATAAAATAAAATAAAAATAAATAAATAAAAAATGGTGGGGCCCCAAGCGGAATAGGCGAGTGGCCACCAATATCCACCTGGATCATTCTTCCCCCCTTAGGAAGCAATGGTCCCCATTGCATTTATTTTCTCCATGAGATGAGGAAACTTCTGCTGAACTTTGTCCCTGGTGAACCACTTGCCTTGGTGCAGGATTTGGCCAGCTTTGAAAACCCGATATAGTTGGATCTTCTTCTAGAAAGTGTTCTTGATTTTCATGTCCATGATACAATTTTTGGTGGCTTGTTCTATGCAGTTTGGGTTTAACTCTCTTGGTGTGAGTTGTTCTGCAATTTCAGAGGTGTCCAGTAGAGGTGGGAAGTAGGGCCGAAGGCAATCTACATTGAATATTGGGTGCAGACCAAGGAATGGTGGACTACTGAGCTCAAAGGAATTTTTCCCTACAGCATTGGTGTACGACCATATCGAAGTGGGCGAAGCTTGCAGTGGGGTCCAGTGAGCCGCTCCTTCTGCAAATGTAGCCACACTTTGTCGCCACACCTAGAAGTTGTGTGCCACCCAATGTTGATCATGTTGTTGCTTGTATTTAGCATTGGATTTGTCCAATATGTCATTAACTTGTTGGCGGATGTGTTGAATGTGCCCAATGAATTTGTTCGAAGTGTCAGCTTCAGACTAGACATGAGCCAAATCATCTTGAATAACCGCAAATGGAATGGCTATGTCAATGGGACATAGTGGCTGGAACCCCAGGCCCACCTGAAAGGGGTTGTGTTCGGTTGAGTTGTCGAGAGCCCTGTTATAACTTTTTGTACATAGGGAAGGCTCTCATCCCATGTTTGTGGATGCTTTTAATTGTACATGCGCAAAATGTGTACAATCATCCTATTGACGACCTCTGTCTGTCCATCAGTTTGAGGATGGAAAGTTGTGGACTTGGTGAGCTTAGTGTCCAGCATTGACCAGAGGCTGGACAAAAATGTGGTGAGGAACCTATTGTCCTAATCTGAGATGATAAACTGTGGGATCCCAAAGTGCACCCACACTCGTTCAAATAAGAGTTTAGCAGTGGCTTCTACTGTGATATTCTTCTTGCAGACCGACATAATGGCCATATTCGAGAGTCTGTCGACGACCATGAAAACACAGTCGTTTCCATTGTTAGTAGAATTAAATTCCCACATGTAATCCATGGAGATGGATTCCCAAGGTCAACTAGGGGTAGGTAGTGGAGTATAGAGGCCTTTCTTCTTAATGGTTGGTTTGACAATGGCGCAAGTAGTGCAGGATCTGATGTACTTCCCAACATCTTGTCAAAGGTTCGGCCAATAGAAATACTTCTGCAGTACTTCGAATATTTTCTCGACCCAAAAATTCCTAGCGACTAGACTGTAGTGTGCTTCTAAAATCATCGTGTCATGCTCGCTTGAAGGAACACAAAGGTGTCCTTGGTGACATAGCAGTGCATCCTGGAGGTGAAAATTTGGAACTTGCGTACCCTCCAAGAGTGTCTTGTATGTGTGGCCGAATTCTAGATTTCTCTTATAGAGAAGCTGCCAATTAGAAGTCTCGTGCCCACAAGAGTTGAGAATGGTGGTTAGCACCATGATCGGTGGTCGGTTGAGGCAGTCTACAACATTATTGGTGTTGCCCTTCTTGTACTTGATGTTCAAATGAATTTGTTGCAGATATATGGACCACTTCTGATGGCGATCATTCTGCAACTTCCCTTTGTCATTCCCCTTATAAGGTTTTGATTCATATTCGGAGCATGCATCTGATTCAGAAGCTCTCATCTCAGCCACCAGTGACTGCTTGGCCCGACACTCACTTGTGTTGTGAGTGGAGCTCTTATGGAACTCACACCACTTTCCAATTTCCTTCAACTTCGCGGTGTTTTTCTTTGCTTGCGACTTAAGTAGGTTTTCTTTGGCCGCCATGCCTTGGATTTGTCCTTTGTTCTGTGGTTTTGAGATCAAGAATTCATAATTTTTTCTCAAAATTCAAATTTACAGGATTGGGTTGAAACTGGGATGGCTGTGTAGATCTCATCTTCTTGATTTCGACACTATGAATGGTTCAAAAAACTGATGTCATATGAGGGAGATATCGTGTTCTGATCGAAATTCCAAATAGGTAAATTTTGCGACAGTTTGACCAAGATTGACTGGGATGCCCAGTCAGCAAGGTGGAGGTACAGTCAGTAAAAAATAATATTCTGAGGAATATGCTTTCCTCAAAACCAATAATCGGATGACAAGTGTCATTGTTTAATTCATTGGTTGTATGTTTATGTTATGAAGGCCAATGAGGAGGTGCCACGTGGCTAGCCCTGAGGCCACCACGTGGCCCTTAAACCACATTACAAAATTTTGGTGAGGTCCACAGGGTTCGACCCCGCAACCTTCGATAGAGCACACACAGGTATCCACCGCCTAAGCTACATGATTAGTTCTTAAAATATCATGTCGCAGCTTTGTGTTATGGTGTTATACATTGGAGTATGGGGGGTTGGGGACCGTCGGCAGTCCCAACCCGCCAGCGGTCCCCGCGTGGTGGGCACATGGTGTTATACAAACTCTATTCACAAATGTTAAAACTGACGGTGATAAAACTGCAACGTTAAACTGTCCACAACAAATATGTCACATGGAAATGTTATCCCCATGTGGTTAATGTGACGGTTCTGCTAACCACATAACTCGACCCACACTTCAAGTTTCAAACTGGAGTTTAAGCTTGGAATTCCGCTAACGGTTAGAAGACCGTGGTTTGGGGTGCATGTGCCCAACCGCCCAACCATTACGTTTAATGTCATGGTTTATTCAGCGACATTTTTGGCCAGCGCGCCATTTTGGGCTGAATACACTATTTTAACTCCAGATAAGTGGAGTTATCCACTTTTAGTGGAGTTTTTCTAGGTGTAACTGGGAAAAAGAGTAGGAGACTCAATTTTCGCCCATTATGAGTGAATGAAGAGTCATTTTTAACTAATTGGAGAATTCTGGAGCCATTGGTGGAGAGAAAACAACCGTTGGAGCACTGTAACTACATGTATTTGCAAAATTTTGAACATAATGAAAGATGGACATGCCATTGGGAGTTGGACCAGTAGATGTAGCCCAGGAGGGGTGAACTGCTTCATCATGCCTACTGGGTAAATTATATGTGGTGATTTATTTCTTTGTTTTACACTGCTTTTCAGTGTTATTTAAGCTTGTTTCATGCTTCTAATTCACCTAAAATCATCTACATTTCATGGTTAAAATCCTCAATCCTTAAGAAAACTAATGAGACAAGTATGCACATGTTTATAAACTGAAAAAGACACTTAGCACAGCAAAACTAATACATTCATTTCAGATCAGATTGGTATCAGAGCTAGATTTTATTCTCTGGTGTTGTTTGGTGCAAAGAATTGTTTAACTGTTTGCAAGTTTTATATGCCTACTAGGCTCAAGCTCAAAAGAGGAGAAGGCAAATTGGTGGAAGTAGAAGGGTCTCAAGAAGAGCTAAAGCAAAGGAGAGCAAGATTTCCACCACCTAGTTCACCTCCTAAGGAAGTAGAAGCTACATTAATTATGCCTCATGAGGAAGGATAAATCCATGAAGAAGTTGATCCCAAGGAGGAAGAAAGAGTTTTCAGGAAAGAATTTCTTGACATGACTGAGATGGTTAGAATCCTTTATTAAGAAAGGAATGAGAGACTGGAAGGAGAAGGATCTAAACTTCACAAGGAAGGACAAGGAACTTCAGGAGGTCACAATAATGAAGATAAGTCAAAGAATGAAAATGGAGGAAATGGAGGCAATGGAGAGCCATCATCCTTACCCTCATCATCATCATCCTCTACTTCTTCTTTAATACATCAGCCACACAAGTCAAAGAACACTAGTAAAAGTACTTTTTTAAAACTTGATGTTAAGTTTGAATTTCCAATGTTTAATGGTGAAGTCAATGTAGAAAATCTTGATAATTGGATTAGGCAATTGAAGGTCTATTTTAGAATCCAGAACCTTCAAGATGATGATACCAAAATCCAATTAGCTTCGTTGAGAATGGAATGTGAAACACTTGTTTGGTGGGAAGCGAAGACAAAGGAGGAGATCAAGAAACATGGTAAGATTATTCTATCATAGTCAGATTTCATTACTGCTATAAAACAATAGTTTTGTCCATTGGATCATATGTAGAAATCCATAATGAACTGGCAAAACTTTAGGCAATTGAAGGGACAAAATCTGCAAGAATACACCCAATAATTTAGGATAAGAGCTCTCTTATTAGGGGTAGATTTACAGAGCCAAGATAATTTGCTCAAGTACATAGGAGGCTTACATAGCTACCTAAAACATACTATTCTCATTTTTAACCCCACCAATCTAGATGACGTATGTGTTCAGGCCACACATCTAGAAGCTAGAGGGAAGAACATTTCTGAAGAGGGTAGGAAGAAACCTTTTAAGGGTAAAAAAAAAGAGAATACCTCAAAAGGTAAAAGAAAAAAGAATGCATTTGTTAAGAAAGAGGGAGAAAAAGTGTTTTGTAAACATTTTTCAAAAGAAGGCCATGATGAAACTCATTGTTGGAAATTACATCCTGAAATGCGGCGAAAGAAACCCAATATTGAAAGGGAAACATAAAAATGTTGCTACAACTCAACATGATTTAGGAGATGATTCAGGTGATGAATCTAAGATTACAGCCATGGGATTGAAGAACCTTAAGGGAAAATAAATTGAAACTAAACCCAGTACCAGTACATCAAACTGTCACATACATGCTCCAAATGAAGAAGAAAGAATTGAACTATTTCATGTGAGGTTCATATCCAAGAATACCAAGATTAACACATTGTTTGACAATGGTACACAAGCAAACTTAATCTCTGAATACTTGGTCAAGAAACTTAACCTTGAGACCATACCACATCCAAAACCAAATCCATTAGGTTGGATTTGTAAGGATGCAAATTTACAGGTTTCAAAGAAATGTATATTGCAGTTTGCAATCACTGTAAGTTTTGTTGACAGTTGAATTAGATGTGGTTCCGCTTGACATAACAGCTATTGTGTTGGGGAGTCCTTACTTGTATGATATGAAAGAGATCTTCCATATCCATGAGAACAAGTATCATTTATACAAAGATGGCAAGGATTTCATTGTTAGAGCACATCGCAAGAAGACAAACATTGCTATGTTAAATGTTGGACAAGTAAAGAGGCTGGTAAATTCAAGTAAGAATTTTGTTCTTCTTATGATTAAGCATAAAGTTGATTTTAATCATGAATCATTTGAGGGATGTGATCCTAATTTGAAATCATATTTATATGATGTAGTTAATTCACATCATGAGATGTTTCAGGAGCCAACAAGATTGCCTCCAAAAAGAGAGATTTAACATGAGACTCAGTTGCAGCAAGATTGTCCTCTTCCAAACATCGGTATGTATCGCATGTCGATAATGGAGAATGCTTAAATAAAGAGGCAAATCAAAGAGATTTTGGACAAAGTAATCATAAGGCTAAGCACCTCGCCATGTGGTTCACCAATAATTTTGATACCAAAGAAAGATGGGACTTGGCGCATGTGTGTATATTTTCGAGCTTTGAACAAGATTACGGTAAACAATAGTTACCCGCTCCCAAGAATAGATGATTTGCTTGATCATATGAAAGAATCAATTTTTTTCACTAAGTTATATTTACGAAGTGGATATCATCAAGTAAGAATTTTAGAAAGTGATATATGGAAAACTGCATTCAAAACCAAACAAGGACTCTTTGAGTGGCTAGTTATGTCATTTGGTTTGTGTAATGCACCGACAACTTTCATGTGTGTTATGGATAGTGTTTTGCATCCATTCCTTGATGAATTTGTGATTGTGTACTTAGATGACATATTTATTTTCAACAAAACAAGAGAAGATCATGTCTTGCATGTGAATAGAGTGTTTAATATAATTTTGAAGAAAGAGAAATTGTTTCTTAAGATGTCAAAGTGTGAGTTTCGAAAGACTTTTTTGGTCTATTTGGGACATATTGTAGGAGGAGGAGAGTTGATAATCGATCCTTCTAAAGTGGAAGCCATTATGAATTGGCCCACAGCCAAAATAGTAATCTAGGTAAGAAGTTTCTTAGGTGCAGCTTAGTATCGGAGAAAGTTTATTGTTAACTTTTCTTCCATCGCAGCTCCTATGCATGCAGTGACAAGTGTGAAGAAAGGGTTCCAATGGGGAGGAAAACAACAACAAGCTTTCGAAGCTTTAAAAGAAAAGATTAGTTCAACTCCAGTCCTTGCATTACCAAATTTGAGACAGCCATTTGAGATTCAAATCGATGCTAGTGATTATGCCATGGGCGCAGTTATTTTACAGCATGGTAAGCCTATCGCTTTTCATTATGAAACATTTAATGGTGTTGTGACTAATTATCCTCCATATGACAAAGAACTATATGTGTTGGTATAAAGTGTCAAGAAGTGGAAACACTACTTGATGGGTAAAGAGACTATTGTGCATACCGATCACCAACCATTACAGTACTTGCAGTCACAAACAAAATTGCAGCAATCAAGACATTTCAGGTGGATGGGATTTCTTCAACAGTTTCACTTGGTTATAAGGTACAAGAAAGGTATTTTCAATAAATTTTCTGATATGCTTTCAATACCAATCATTAGTGCTTCTACTTTACTCAAAAATTATTCTGTTGTACATGAGAGTTACATAGAACAATATGCACATGGCATTGATTTTCAAGATGTGTATGTTAGTTTAAGTGCAGGGAGTCAAGTTGAAGAAAAAGATTATAATCACATGCATAACAATTTGATATTTCATTTGGGAAAGTTGTGTTTCCACAAGGAGAGAGGCTAAGTGTCATGACAGAAGCTCATTCATCTCTTATTGTTGAACACTTTGGGGTAAGTAAAATAATGGCGCATCTACAGAGGTATTTCTATTGGCCTCACATGATAGATAGTGTGTCGTGTTTTATAAGAGGTTGTTCTATGTGTGCAAAAAGTAAGCCTAGTAATATGAAGCTTGGGTTGTACACGCCACTATCGGTACCATCAAGGCCATGGGAGAGTGTCTCCATGGACTTTGTTGGAGGTCTACCTATGTCAAGAAAACAACGTGATTATCTTTATGTATTTGTGGATAGATTCAGTAAAATGTGTATACGTATGCCATGTAAGAAAACCGTTACTGCTGAAAAAACGGTTGAACTTTATTTTTCAACATGTTTGGGTTCATTTTGGATTTCCAAATTCTATTGTTAGTGACAGGGATTCAGGGTTCATTGGGAATTTTGGGTTAAATTTATGGAGAATGATGGACACAAAGTTGAAAAAGAGTAATTATTTTCATCCACAAACAGATGGACAAAACCGAGGTGGTGAACAGAACCGTTGTGCATCTATTGAGAGGATATTGCAACAAACAACCTAATTTGTGGGATGAACAACTGCATTACATTCAACACGCTTACAACCAAGCAAAGCACTCTTCAACACAAACATCACCTTTTGAAGTATGCTTTGGATATTTTCCAAAATCCCCATTAGACTTCATATTTGGGAAGGATGTTGCAATTGATGGCCATAGTGATATTGATAAGGCTCGAAATTTCATTGAACAAATGCATATTATACATCAACAAGTTCAAGAACAGCTTGAGAAAAGTCAAAGAAAATACAAAGAGAGGTATGACAAACACCGAGTTGATCACAATTTTCAAGAGGGAGATGAGGTATGGTTGCACATTATCAAAGAAAGGATGCAGGGGGAAGGTAAAAATCTCAAACCCATTCACTATGGTCCATTCAATATCACAAAGCAAGTTGGTAATAATGCATTTCAACTTGACTTGCCTTATTATATGCAAATGTATTCAGTTTTTAATGTTGAAAACTTACATTTTTATGAGCCACCTTTGATCGATAATCAAGGAAGTGATGTTCAGCTACCTTCTATTGAATATTTCTCGCCAGAATTTCTGAATGTGCTCAAAGATGATACAATTCTTTACAGGAGGACAAGAGCATCCAAGAGGGGAAGTGTTTACTACCTTTGAGTTTGGATCAAAGGCACTAAACCAAGCAAGGAAAAATGGATGGAGGTTGGAAAGGTGAGGGAATTGTACCCCCATCTACTGAACAGGTAATCAAGTCTTTTGGGGTCAAAAATCTTCCCAATGGGGAGGAGTGATCAGAAGTTCATAAATTTTTCTCAAAATTCTAAGTTGCAGGATTGGGTTGAAACTAGGATGGTTGCGTAGATCTCGTCTTCTTGATTCTTGCATCACGAACGGTTCAAAAAACCAATGTCGTATGAGGGAGATATCGCGTTCTGATTGAATTTCCAAACAAGTAAATTTTGTGACAGTTTGACCAAGGTTGATTGCGATGCCCAGTCAGCAAGGTGGAGGTCTAGTCAGTAAAAAAGAATATTCTGAGGAATATTCTTTCCTCCAAACCAATCATGGTATAAAAAGTGTCACTATTTAATTTGTTGGTTGTACGTTTATGTTATGAAGGCCAATCAAGAGGTGCCACGTGGCTAGCCCTGAGGCCACCACGTGGCCCTTAAACCGCATTACAAAATTTTGGTGAGGTCCGCAAGGTTCGACCCCACAACCTTCGGCAGAGCACGCACAGGTCTCCACTGCCCGAGCTACATGATTAGTTCTTAACATATCATGTCATGGATCTGTGTTATGGTGTTATACATTGGAATATGGGGGGTTGGGGAATGCCGGCGGTCCCAACCCGCCAACAATCCCTACGTGGTGGTCACATGGCGTTATACAAACTCTATCCAAAAATATTAAAACCAACGGCGATAAAACTACAACCTTAAACCGTCCACAACATATATGTCACATGGCGATGTTATCTCCGCGCGATTAATGCAGCGGTTCCACTAACCACATAACGCAACCCACAATTCAAGTTTCAAACTAGAGTTTAAGCCTAGAGTTCTGCCGACTGTTAGAAGACTACGGTTTGGGTGAATGTGCCCAACCACCCAACCATTACGTTTAATGCCACAGTTTATTCGACAACAGTTTTGGCCAGCGAGCCATTTTTGGCGGAATCCACTATTTTAACTCCAGATAAGTGGAGTTCTCCACTTTTAGTGGAGTTTTTCTAGGTGTAACTAAGCAAAAGAGTAAGAGACTAAATTTTCGTCCATTCTGAGTGAATTAAGAGTCATTTTTGACTAATTGGAGAATTCTGGAGCCATTGGTGCAGTGAAAATAGCCATTGGAGCACTGTAACTACATGTATTTACAAAATTTTGAGCATAATGAATGATGGACATGCCATTGGGAGTTGGATCAGCAGATGTAGCCCAGGAGGGGTGAACTGCTTCATCATGCCTGCTGTGTAAATTATATGTGGCGACTTATTTCTCTATATTACACTGTTGTTCAGTGTTATTTAAGCTTGTTTTATGCTTCCAATCCACCTAAAACCATCTACATTTCATGGTTAAAATTTGCAATCCTTAAGCAAACTAATGAGACAAGTATGCACATGTTTATAAACTAAAAATACACTTAGCACAACAAAACTAATACAGTCATTTGGGGGCACCTTTCCCTTGCTTTTGATTCACAGATCCAGATTCTAGCTTCTTTTATTTGAATTTATACTCAATCTTGGCAACATACATGTATGCCATATCAAGCGAGGACATGTCGAGGAACTCCATTTCCTTCTGAATGTATATGTGCAGACAAATACGGTACTTCAACACCAAATATTTCTATGAATCTTTGATACCCAACTTTGTGCGCAGGGTGTGGAACAGATTCGTCAACTTATGCACATCTTGATCCCTTTGCTACCACAATGTAGTCCATTGGATGTACTTGTCGTCATAGCTCCCCAAAGGGTAATATTGTTCCTTGATGCCGTCTCGGAATGAATTCCAAGTGGGTGCGACCGATAACAGAATGGTTCCCTCTTTTCCTTCTACTCACAGTAGGTTTCCCACCAGTCTTTGACATGGGGGGCAGCTTTGAGTAGTGAAAAAGTAATATTTTCTTGGTCAGAGAAATCATGGACCGAGAAATACCCTTCCAACAAATTCAACCATGTATCTAGGATGTTTACATCCGTATCACCCTCAAATATAGGAATGTCAAAAGTTTACCTGTACCTTGAAAGGAGAGGCGCATCCAGAGTGACTTCTAGATGTAGATGTGTCGTCGGTGGGCAGCTGTTGAAGGATCTGGGAAAATTTATCCATCATCACGTTCCTTTGTTTCTCAAGGGCCTCCTAGAGCAATAATTTGATAGAATATCCTGCTCCCTCTTCTTTCTTTTCTTTTTCCATGGGATTTTGTTAGGGTTTGCAAGGCTGATCTTGCAAGGGTTCAACCAGATCGAGCTTTAACTCCTTATACCCTAAGCTTGTTGGGGACATGCAAAGAAAAAAAAAGAAAGAGCAGACCACTCTGATACCACAAAGAGAGGCATATGATCTGGATTTATGCAGGAATGAAACAGAATACACATATAACCATAAATAAATAAAAATTGCAGCAGAAATAACACTTCATTTCATTAAATATCGAAGAACTGAATTTTGTTGACAGACAAAATGGAAATAAACGAGCTAGGGCATTAGTAGCTTATCTCTCAGAAGATATGTGGTGGCTATATGACTCTGAACTCTGTTAAAATGAGGCTCAAGGTCCTATTTATTATTTAGAAACAATGGAAAACCTTAAACATGCAAAAACATAACCCTAGGAGATGAAGCGCCAAAATTATGGGCCCCGTTTAGGTAAATTGGTACATCAACTTCCCGAGGACGTAACTTTGGCATATGATCTTCATTTGACGCACACCATACCTCATTAGAGAGATATATCTGAGGAATAAAACTTTTGAGTGAGAACATCAAAGGGACTCCCCTGTTGCTCCCTGTTTTCCCAAAAAACATCGTTTAGGGCCTCAAAATGGCTCCGGAAGTTTGGGACCCAAAAACTGGTAAAAATAGTAAATTGTGCTATAATTAAGGAAACTGAAAAAAACTGAAAGAAATAATGGTGGGGCCCCAAGTGGAATAGGAGGGTGGCCACCAATATCCACCTGGATCATTCCTCCCCCCTTAAGAAGCAATGGTCCCCACTACATTGAGTTCCTCCATGAGATGAGGAAACTTTTGTTGAACTTGGTCCCTAGTGAACCACTTTCCTTGGTGCAGGAGTTGGCCAACTTTGACAACCTGATACAATTGGATCGTCTACTAGCGAGTGTTCTTGAATTGCATGTCCATGATACAATCTGTGGTGGCATGTTCCATGCAGTATGTGTTTAACTCTGTTGGTGTGAGTTGTTCTACAATGTTGGAGGTGTCCAGTAGAGGTTGGAAGTAGGGTCGAAGGTGGTCCACATTGAATACTAGGTGAAGAACAAGGAATGGTGGAATACTGAGCTCGAAGGCATTGTTCCCTACAACCTTGGTGATGGTATACGGCCCATATTGGGGCAGAAAAAACTTGCAGTGGGGTCCAGTGAGGCACTCCTTCTGCAAATGTAGCCACACTTTGTCATCCACCTGGAAGTTGTGTGGCACCCAATGTTGATCATGTCATTGCTTGTACTTATCATTGGCTCTTTCCAATATGTCATGAACCTATTATCGGATGTGATGAATGTTCTCAATGAATTTTTTCTCTTTGTCAACTTTAGATTGGACAAGAGCTGAATTGGCTTGAGTAGCCGCAAATGGCATGGATACGTCAATGGGACATAGTTGATGGAATCCCAGGCCAACCTGAAAGGGGTTGTGGTCGGTTGAGATATGGAGAGCCCGGTTATAACTGTGTTGTACATAGGGAAGGCTCTCATCCCATGTGCATGGATGCTTTGAACTTTACATGCACAGAATGTGTACAATCATCCTGTTGACAACCTCTGTCTCACCATCAGTTTGGGGATGGAAGTTGTGGACTTGGTGAGCTTGGTGTCCAGCATTGACCAGAGGCTAGACCAAAATGTGCTGAGGAACCTGTTGTCACTATCTGAGATGATAGACTATGGGTTCCCATAGTGCGCCCACACTTTTTCATAGAAGAGTTTAGCAGTGGCTTCTGCTGTGATATTCTTCTTGCAGGTCTACATAATGGTCATCTTCGAGAATATGTAAACGACCACAAAAACACAATTGTTTCCATGCTTAGTAGAAGGAAGGCTTGACATGTAATCCATGGAGATAGATTCCCAACGTTGACTAGGGGTAGGTAGTGGAGTATAGAGGCCTTGTTTCTTGATGGTCGATTTGGCAATGGTGCAAGAAGTGCAGGATCTGATGTACTTCCCAACATCCTGTCGAAGGTCCGGGCAATAGAAATACTTCTACAGTACTTCCATTGTTTTCTCGACCCCAAAATTTCGAGTGAGTCGACTGTAGTGTCCTTCCCAAATCAACTTGGCATGCTCACTTGAAGCAACAAAAAGGTGTCATAGGTGTCATAGAAGTGCATCCTGTAGGTGAAAATTTGGAACTTGCATACCCTCCACGAGTGTCTTGTATGTGTGGCCAAATTTTGGATCGCTCTTGTAGAAAAGCGGCCAATAAGAAGTCTCATGCCCACCAGAGTTGAGAACAGTGGTTAGTGCCATGATGGATGGTCGGCTGAGGCAGTCTGCAACATTATTGGTGTTGCCCTTCTTCTACTTGATGTTCAAATGAAATTGTTACAAATATGTGGACCACTTATGATGGAAATAGTTCTATAACTTCCCTTTGTCATTCCCCTTGTTGGGTTCTGGTTCAGAGTCGGAGCATGCATCTGATTCAGAAACCCTCACCTCAGCCACCAGTGACTGTTTGGCTCAACACTCACTTTTGTTGTGAGTGGAGCTCTTATGGAACTCACACCACTTTCCCGTGTCCTTCTTCGGCTTCATGGTGTTTTTCTTTGCTTGCGGATTTGGTAGGTTCTCCTTGGCCACCCTGCATTGGCTTTGTAATTTTTTCTGCATTTTGGGAGCACCTTTCCCTTAATTTTGATTTGCAGATCCAAAGTCTCGCTTCTTCTGTTTTAATTTCTACTCAATCTTGGTAGCATACCAGTATGTTGTACCAAGCGAGGAGATGTCGAGGAACTCCATTTCCTCCTAAATGTATCTGTGCATACAACTGCGATACTTCAGCACCAAATGTTTCTTTGAATCTTTGATATCCAACTTTGTGTGTAGGGTATGGAACAGATTCTTCATCTCATGCACATATTGATCCCTTTCTTGTCGAAGTGTGGTCCATTGGATGTACATGTCCTCATAGCTCCCCATAGAGTAATATTGTTCCTTGATGTCATCTCGGAATGAATTCCAAGTGGGTGCAACCGAGAACAGAGAGGGTTCCCTCTCGTCCTTCTCCTCAAAGTAATTTTCCCACCAGTCTTTGACATGGGGGTAGCTTTGAGGAGTGCAAAAGTAATATTTTCTCGGTCGGAAAAATCATGGATCGAGAAATACCCTTCCAAAAAATTCAACCATCTATCTACAGCGTCTGCATCTATCTGGCCTTCAAATACAAGAATGTCTAAGTTTACCTATACCTTGAAAGGAGAGGCGCATCCAGAGTGACTGTTGGATGTAGATGTGCCACTGGTGGGCATCCATTGAAGGATCTGGGCAAAGTTATCCATCATCATGTCCCTTTGTTTCTCGAGGGCCTCCTCAAGCAATAATTTGATAGGATCTCCTGGTCCCTCGTCTTTCTTTTCTTCCACCATGGGAGGTCGTCGGGTTTTTCAAGGTTGATCTTGCAAGGATTCAACCAGATCGAGCCCTAAATATTTATACCCTGACCTCGTTTTGGACATGCAGAGAAAAACAAAGAAAAATCAAACCACTCTGATACCACAAATAGAGGCATATGATCTTAATTTATGCAGGAACGCAACAAAATACACATATAACCATAAATACAAAAATACAGTGGAAATAACACTTCATTTCATTAAATATCAAAGAACTGAAATTTGTTTACTGATAGAATGGAAATAAACTAGCTAGGGCGGTGGTAGCTTATCTCTAAGAAGAGATGTGGTGGCTACAAGCCTTTGAATTGTGTTACAATGAGGCTTGAGGGCCTATTTATTATCAAGAAACAATGGAAAACCCTAAACATCCAAAAACCTAACCCTAGGAGATGAAGCGCCAAAACTATGGGCCCCATTTGGGTAAATTGGCACATCAACTTCTCGGGGATGTAACTTTACCATATTTTCTATGTTTGATGTGTGCCATACCTCGTTACAGAGATCTATCATAGGACTACAACTTTTGAGTGAGCAACATCAAAGGAGCTCCCATGTTGCTCCACGTTTAAAAAAAAAAACGTCGTTTAGGGCCTCAAAACGGCTCCAGAAGTTCAGGACTTGAAAAACTTCTAAAAATATTAAAGTGTGCTATAATTAAGGAAACTGAAAAAATTGAAAGAAACGATGGTGGGGCCCCAAGTGGAATGGGTAGGTGTCCACCAATATCCACCTAGATCATTCCTCCCCCGTTAGGAAGAAATAGTACCCATAGCGTTGAATTCTTCCATGAGATGAGGAAAATTCTACTAAACTTGGTCCCTGGTGAACCACCTCCCCTTGTGCAGGAGTTGGTCAGCTTTGACAACCCAATACAATTGGATCTTTTGTTGGCGAGTGTTCCTTATTTTCATGTCCATGATACAATCTGTGGTGGCCTATTCCATTCAATATAGGTTTAACTCTGTTGGTGTGATTTTTTTTGCAGTGTCGAAGGTGTCCAGTAGAGGTGGGAAGTAGGGCCAAAGGCGGTCCACATTCAATACTGGATGTAGACCAAGGAATGGTGGAATTATAAGCTCGAAGGTTTTTTTCCCTACAGCCTTGGTGATGGTGTACGGACCATATTAGAGCGAGCTAAGCTTACAGTGGGGTCCAGTGAGGCGCTCCTTCCGCAAATGTAGCCACACTTTGTCACACACCTGGAAGTTGTGTGGCACCTGATGTTGATCATGTTTTTTCTTGTACTTAGAATTGGCTCTGTCCAATATGTCATGAACCTATTGCAGATGTGTTTAATGTTCACAATGAAGTTGTTCGCTTTGTCAGCATTAGATTGGACATGAGCCGAATTGGCCTGAGTAGTCGCAAATGGCATGTCTACGTCAATGGGACATAGTGGCTGGAACCCCAGGCCCACCTGAAAGGGGTTATGTCCGGTTGAGTTGTGGAGAGCCCGGTTATAACTTTTTTGTACATATGAAAGTCTCTCATCCCACGTGCGTGTACGATTTGAATTGTACATGCATATAATGTGTACAATCATCTTGTTGACGAACCTCTATCTAGCCATCAGTTTGGGGATGGAAATCTATGGACTTTGTGAGATTGGTGTCCAGCATTGACCATAGGTTGGATCAAAATGTGCTAAGGAACCTACTATCCTGATCTGAGATGATAGACTGTGGGATCCCAAAGTGCACCCATGCTCATTCAAAGAAGAGTTTATCAGTGGCTTCTGTTGTGATATTCTTCTTGCAGATCGACATAATGGTCATCTTCGAGAATCTGTCGACAACCATGAAAAAATAGTCGTTTCCATGCTTAGTAGAAGGAAGGCCTGACATGTAATCCATGGAGATGGATTCCCAAGGTCGACTAGGGGTAGGTAGCGAAGTATAGATACATTTCTTCTTAATGGTCTGTTTGGTAATGGCACAAGAAGTGCAGGATCTGATGTACTTCCCAACATCCTATCGAAGGTTCGGCCAATAGAAATACTTTTGTAGTACTACCATTATTTTCTCAACCCCGAAATTCCCAGCGACTCGACTGTAGTGTGCTTCCCAAATCATCTTGGCACGCTTGCTTGAAGGAACATAAAGGTGTCACAGGTGACATAGCAATGCATCCTGGAGGTGAAATTTTGGAAATTGCGTACCCTCCAAGAGTGTCTTGTATGTGTTGCCAAATTCTGGATAACTCTTGTAGAGAAATGGCCTATCAGAAGTCTTGTGCCCACAAGAGTTGAGAACGGTAGTTAGCGCCATGATCGGTGGTCAGTTGAGGTAGTTTGGAACATTATTGGTGTTGTCCTTCTTTTACTTGATGTTCAAATTAAATTGTTGCAGATATGTGGACCACTTCTGATGGAGTTCGTTCTACAACTTCACTTGTGTCTGTATGAATTATAGGGGTCAGTGGTCTGTGTGGATGACCATTTCCTTCCACAAAATGTAATGCTTCCATTATCGGCAACCCTGCATAATGGAATACATTTCTTTGTCATAAGTGTGATACTTGCGGATTGTGTCGGATAGTGTCTCATTGTGGTATGCCCTTGGATGCCCCTGTTGAATAAGAACTACCCCAATAGCATAGTTACAGGCATATGTCTCAATCTCAAATGGTTGTTGCAAGTATGGTAATGTGAACATTGGGGTAGAGTAGAGGCGATGTTTCAATTCTACGAACACCTTCTGTTGAGATTCCGACAAAAATAATTTTGCTTTTGCTCCTCCCTTGGTGACTTGACTCGATGGCCAAGTGATATGAGAGAATCCCAACATGAACCTGCTGTAGAAATTAGCAAGACCCACAAATTTGCGAAGCTTTGTTAGAGTGGTTGGGGCTGGCATATCCCGAATTACTTGGATCTTGGTTGGATCCACATGCAACCCCCGTTCATCAATAATGTATCCCAGATACTGAACTTGGGTCATGCCAAAAGTGCACTTCTCCAAATTGGCACACAACTTGTGTTGCCGCGGTGTTTGGAGGACCTGTCAGATGTGGTGGAGGTGATTTTCCCTAGTTTGGCTGAAGATCAGGATTTCATCCAAGTACACTACTACAAATGAGTTTGTGAATGGCCGCAAGATGTCATCCATAAGCCTCATGAAGGTTGCGAGGGCATTCGTCAACCCGAAATGCATGACCAGTCATTTGAAAAGGCCCTCCTTGGCTTTGAATTCAGTCTTCCACACATCGGAGGATTTTGATTGGTACCTGGTGATACTCGGACTTCAAGTCGATCTTGCTGAAATATTTTTCCGCTTTGAGTTTATCCAAAAGGTCATCAATCTGTGGGATCGAGTACCTATTCCAGATAGTGATCTTGTTCAGTGCCCGATAGTAAATACAGAGTCTCCAAGTCCCATCCTTCTTTTGTACCAACATGATCGGGCTCCCACAGAGCGATGAACTTGGCCGGATGTGACCTTTCTACACCAGCTCCTGAATCTGCCTCTTGATTTCAGCGTTCTCCATAACAGAGCGTCGATAGATCGGTCGATTGGGCAGTGGCGCACCTGGGGTCAGATCGATGGGGTGCTTGACCTAACAGCACATATGCACCCTTGTGGGTGAGGTGAAGATGTCCTCGTACTCCTCCATTACCTTATCCATTTGTTGTTGTCGTGCGGAGGAGCCCTGGCTGGAGGTCGTGGCCACAGTCTTCTTCTTGCCCTAGGAGCAAATCATCAGGAAAAAAAATTTCCCGATTTTGGAAATGATCTTATTGCATTTTTTTGTAGTAACCAAAGAGATAGTGGCAGGTGTTGGTACCATTGGTATCCTGTACAACTCATTTCCCAAAGTAATTATAACAGCACGAGGCCAGGACTCATACACAGCATGTCACTTCCACAAGTATGGTTGGCCTAATAATACATCACAAACATCAAGAGGAGAAATGTCACATAATACCTCATCTATAAAGGGCTTGATGCTATAGGGAAGGTAGCACTGCTGGAAAATGCGGAGATCCAGACCTTGGTGAAGCCACCCAATGGTGTACGGTTGTGGGTGTGTTGTAGTCGGTAAGACCAACCACTTCACGACCTCTACTAAATGAGGTTCTTTTGGCTCCCACTGTCGAGAATGAACTGTAGCGGGGAACGCAATAATGCTAGTAAATAGAATCAATTGAAAACCCTAAACATCCAAAAACCTAACCCTAGGAGATGAAGCACCAAAACTATAGGCCCCATTTGGGTAAATTGGTGCAACAATCTTCCTAGGGATGTAAATTTGGCATATGATCTCCGTTTGACGCGCTCAATACCTTGTTAGAAAGATATATCCAATAACTACAACTTTTTACATGAGTAACATCGTAGAAACTTCCATGTTGCTCCCATTTTTCCCAAAAACTTCATTTAGGGCCTCAAAACAGCTCTGGAACTTCAGGACGAGAAAACCTGCTAAAAATAGTAAGTTGTGTTGAAACTAAAAGAACCAATGGTGGGGGTCCAAATGGAACAGGTGGGTGGCCACCAATATCCACCTGGATCATTCCTCCCCCCTTAGAAAGCAATGGTCCCCATTACATTGAGTTCCTCCATCAAATGACGCAAATTCTGTTGAACTTGGTATTGGATTTGTCGAAGATTTCATGGACCTATTGGCGGATGTGCTGGATGCATTCAATAAATTTGGTTGCTTTATCAGCCTCAGACATTATATGTGTGGATTATGTCTGTGTGGTCACATGAGGTATGGAAACATCAGGCGGCGGCGCACCTGGGGTTAGATCAATGGAGTGCTTGACCTAACAATGTAGAGGAACCTCTGTTTGTAAGGAGAAAATGTCCTCGTATTCCTCCACAACTTTTTCCATCTGTTGTTGTCATGTAGGGGAGCCATGTTTTGAGGTTATGGCCACAATATTCTTCTTGCCTTGTGGGTGAATTTTAATGAAAATGAATTTCCTGGTTTTGGAAACAAGCTTACTGCGTTGTTTTGTAGTAGTCAAAGAGATGGCAGGAGACATAACTACCTATGGTATCCTATACAATTTATTTTTCAAAGTAATAACAACAGAATCCTAGACTCAAACACAGCATGTCGCTTGCACAAGTATTTTTGGCCCAATAATATATCAGACACATCAAGAGGAGCAACATCACATAGTAACTCATCCGTGAATGGCTTGATGTTGTGCAGAAGGCGGAATTGTTGGTGAACACAGAGATCTCTTCCTTGAAGCCACCTGATGGTATATGGCTGCAGGTGTACTATGGTCAGTAGGCCAAGCCGCTTCATGACCTCTGGTGAAATGAGGTTCTTTTGGATTCCGCTATCGACAAGGAATTGCAGTGGAGAACCCTTCACCCACATCTTTGAATGGAAGAGGTGCTCCTCCTCCTCTGGATCCTCGAGATCCTCCCTCTGGAGCTTGGTGGTGGAAATAATGGCATTGGGATCTACATCAATGATCTGCTTCCATTTGCCATCGCCCTTGTCTGTTTCTAACTCAGGATCAAAACATGCATCTAATTTGGGTGCCTTCAGTTCAGCCACCAGTGACTGTTTGGTCCGATACTCATTTGTGTTGTGACTGGGGCTACTATGAAATTCACACCACTTCCCTGTGTCCTTCTTTGGATTTGTGGTGTTATTAAAGTCTCCCTGCTTTGGCTTTGCCACTTTTTCTACGATTCGGGGGTACCTTTCCCTGGATTCGGATTCGTGGATCCAAAGTCTCACTTCTTCTTAAATTTGTGCTCGATCTTGGTGGCATAGTGATATGTCGTGCCAAGCGAGGTAATGTCGAGGAATTCCATTTCCTCTTGAATGTATTGGTGCAAACAGCTACGGTACTTAAGTACCAAATGTCTCTCTGAATATTTAATACCCAACTTTATGCACAGGGTATGGAATAAATTCATCATTTTGTGCACATCTTGATCCCTTTGTTTCCATAGCGTGGTCCATTGGATGTACTTATCCTCATAGCTCCCCACAGGGTAATATTGTTCCTTGATGTCTTCTCGGAAAAAATTTCAAGTGGGTGCGACTGAGAACAGAGAGGGCTCCCTCTCGTCCTTCTGCTCACAATAGGTTTCCCACTAGTCCTCGACATGGGGGGTAGCTTTGAGGAGTGCAAAAATAATCTTCTCCTGGTCGGAAAAGTCATGAACCGAGAAACATCCTTCTAATATATCCAACCATATATCCATGACGTCTGCATCTATTTTTTCCTCAATATGGGAATGTCAAAGTTTACTTGTACCTTAAAAGGAGTTGCGCCTCCAGAGTGGCTGTTGGATGCAGATGCGTCGTCGATGGACAGTCGTTGAAGGATCTAGGAAAAGTTATCCATCATCACATTCCTTTTTTTTTTTACGCCCTCCTTGAACAATATGTTGATACGATCTCCCGCTCCCTCATGTTTCTTTTCGCCCCCATGGGCATTCATCGGGGTTTATGAGGTTGATCTTGCAAAGGTTCAACTAGATCGAGCCCTAACTCCTTATACCCCAACCTCATTGGGGACATGCAAAGAAGGGTCAAGAAAGAGAAGACCGCTCTGATACCAGAGCTCGGTATTGCACCATTCCTTGGTTTTCACCCTGTATTCAATGTGGACCTCCTTCAGCCTTACTTCCCACATCTATTGGACACCTCCAACATTGCAGAAAAACTTACACCAACAGAGTTAAACCTAGACTGCATGGAACATGCCACCACAGATTGTATCATGGAAATTCAAATCAAGAACACTTGCCAGCAGAAGATCCAACTGTATCGGATTGTCAAAGCTGGCCAAATCCTGTACCAAGGCAAGTGGTTCACCAGGGACCAAGTTCAACAGAAGTTTCCTCATCTCATGGAAGAACTCAACGCAATGGGGACCATTGCTTCTTAAGGGGGGAGGAATCATCTAGGTGGATATTGGTGGCTAGCCACCTATTCCACTTGGGGCCCTGCCATTTTTTCTTTTAGTTTTTCAATTTCCTTAATTATAGCACAGTTTACAATTTTTAGCATTTTTTCGGGTGATGAACTTCCGGAACCATTTTGAGGTCCTAAACAACTTTTTTGGGGAAAATGGGGAGAAACATCGAATTTCCTTTGATGTTTCTCACTCAAAAGTTGTAGTCCTTGGGTAGATCTCTCTAACGAGGTATGGTGCGCATCAAACAGATATCTTATGCCAAAGTTACATACCTGGGAAGTTGATGTACTGATTTACCCAAATGGGGCCCATAGTTTTGGGGCTTCATCTCCTAGGGATAGTTTTTTGGATTTTTAGATTTTTCCATTGTTTCTCAAAACAAAAATAAATAGGCCCTCGAGTCTCACTGTAACACATTTCAGAGGCCTATATCCACCACATCTCTTCTCATAGATAAGCTACCAGTGCCCTAGCTAGTTTATTTCCATTCTATCTGTAAACAAATTTCAGTTCTTTGATATTTGAAGAAATGAAGTTTTATTTCCACTTCATTTTTGTATTTATGGTTATACGTGTATTATGTTGCATTCCTGCATAAATCCAGATCAGGGCGGTCAGCTCTTTCTCTTTTTTTCTTTTAATGTCCCCAACGAGGTCAAGGTGTAAAAAGTTAGGGCTCAATTTGGTTGAACCCTTGCAAGATCAACCTCGCAAACCCTGATGACTTCCCATGGTGGAAGCAAATAAAGACAAG
Organism: Pinus albicaulis; assembly: GCA_034641835.2. Taxonomy (NCBI): domain Eukaryota; kingdom Viridiplantae; phylum Streptophyta; class Pinopsida; order Pinales; family Pinaceae; genus Pinus; species Pinus albicaulis. The sequence goes on along the minus strand of CM076580.1, from coordinate 295,725,388 downwards.
GTAGCAGGAGATCCTATCAAAATATTACTTGAGGAGGCCCTCAAGAAACATAGGAACACGATGATGGATAACTTTGCCCAGATCCTTCAACGGATGCCCACCGGCAGCGCATCTACATCCAGCAGCCACTCTGGAGGCGCCTCTCCTTTCAAGGTACAAGTCAAATTTGGCATTCCTATATTTGAAGTCCAGATAGATGCAGACACTGTAATAGATGGTTGAATTTGCTGAAAGGGTATTTCTCATTCCATGATTTCTTCGACCGAGAAAAGATTATTTTTGCACTCCTCAAAGCTACCCCCCATGTCAATGATTGGTGGGAAATCTACTGTGAGCAAAAGGATGAGAGGTAACCCTCTCTATTCTTGGCCGCACCCACTTGAAATTTTTTCCGAGCAGCATCAAGGATCAATATTATACTGTGGGGATCTATGAGGACAATTACATCCAATGGACCACGTTGCCACATCAAAGGGATCAAGACATGCACGAACTGATGAATTTGTTCCATACCCTATGCACAAAGTTGGGTATTAATGATTTAGAGAGAGATTTGGTGCTCAAGTACCGCAGTTTTTTTCACCGATACATTTAGGAGGAAATGGAGTTCCTTGAAATTACCTCACTTGGCACGGCATATCGCTATGTCGCCAAGATCGAGCATAAATTTAAGCAAAAGAAGCGAGACTTTGGATCCGCAAATTCGAAGCCAGGGAAAGGCACCCCCGAATCACAGAACAAGGGGCAAAACCAAAGCGGAGTGATTCAGAACAACACCACAAATCCAAAGAAGGACATGGGGAAGTGTTGTTAATTGAATAACAACCCCACTCATAGCACAAATGAGTGTTGGGCCAAACAGTCGTTGGTGGCTAAACTGAAGGCACCCGAATCAGATGCATGTTCTGATCCTGAGTTAGAACCATACAAGGGCAGTGACAAAGGGAAGAAGATCATTGATGCAGATCCCAGTGCCATTTTTTCCACCACCAAGTTCCAGAGGGAGGATCCCGAGGATCTATAAGAGGAAGAGCGCCTCTTCCATTCGCAGATGTGGGTGAAGGGTTCTCTACTACAATTCCATGTCGATAGTGGAATCCAAAACAACCTCATTTCAGCAGAGGTCATGAATTTTCTCGACCTACCGACCATAGCACACCCACAACTCTATTCCATTGGGTGGCTTTTGTTGTGATATTCTTCTTGCAGGCCGAAATAATGGCCGAAACATGGTTGTTTCCATGCTTAGTAGAAGGAAGGCCGAAAATTTAATCCATGGAGATGGATTCCCAAGGTTGACTAGGAGTAGGTAGTGGAGTATATAGGCCTTTCTTCTTGATGGTCAGATTGGTAATGGCGCAAGAAGTGCAGGATCTGATGTGCTTCCCAACATCATGTCGAAGGTTCGGCCAATATAAATACTTATGCAGTACTGCCACTATTTTTATTGACCCCTAAATGCCCAGTAACTCGACTGTAGTGTACTTCGAAAATCATCTTGGCACGCTCGCTTGAAGGAACACAAAGGTGTCTTAGGTGACATAGCAGTGTATCATGGAGGTGAAATTTTGGAACTTGCGTACCCTCCAAGAGTGTCTTGTATGTGTGGCCAAAATCTGGATCGCTCTTGTAGAGAAGCAACCAATGAGAAGTCCCGTGCCCATAAGAGTTGAGAATGGTGGTTAGCGCCATGATCGGTGGTCGGCTCAAGCAATCTACAACATTATTGGTGTTGTCATTCTTGTACTGATGTTCAAATGAAATTGTTGCAGATATGTGGACCACTTATTATGGCAATCATTCTGCAACTTCCCTTGTGTTTGTACGAACTGCAGGGGTCGGTGATCTGTGTGTAATGCTTCCATTGTCAGCAAGCCTCCACAATGGAATACATTTCTTTTTCATAAGTGGGACACTTGTGGACTGTGTCGGACAGTGTCTCACTGTGGCATGCCACTGAATGCCCTCGTTGAGTAAGAACTACCCCAATAGCATAGTCAAAGGCATATTTCTCGATCTCAAATGGTTGTTGCAATTCTGGTAATGTGATCACTTGGGCAGATCAGAGGCGATGTTTCAATTCTATGAACACCTTCTGTTGAGATTCCGACCACAAGAATTTTTCTTTCGCTCCTCCCTTGGTGACTTGACTCAAGGGCCAAGTGATATGAGAGAATCCCAACATGAACCTGCGGTAGAAATTAGCAAGACGCAGAAAGCTTCGAAGCTCTGTTAGAGTGGTTGGGGCTGGCCAATCCTGAATTACTTGGATCTTGGTTGGATCCACATGCACCCCCCATTCATCAATAATGTATTCAGATACTTAACCTGGGTCATGCCAAAAGTGCACTGCTCCAAATTGGCACACAAATTGTGTTGTCGCAGTGTCTGGAGGACTTGTCAGATGTGGTGGAGGTGCTCTTCCCAAGTCTATTTGAAGATCAGGATGTCTTCATGAATAAACTAGCTAGGGTGATCAATACCTAGTTTATATCTTCTCTGATTTTATTTCTCCTTTAACGAGGCATGTGATCTATGTTTGATGCACTCAATACCTCGTTATAAAGATCTATCCAAGGACTACAACTTTTTATGTGAGAAACATCGAAGGAGCTTCCTTGTTGCTCCCATTTTTCCCAAAAAACATCGTTTAGGGCCTCAAAACAGCTCTGAAAGTTCAGGACCCAAAAACCTGCTAAAAATAGTAAGTTTTGCTTGTTGGAATCATAATTTTCGTTAGACCAAAACCCACAAGATTTAGTCTCTACTAAAATCACGAGAGTTAGGATCCACGAGAGGCGGTTAGTCCATGTTGTGAAAAACACGGGGAGCGTTGAACCCAATGTCAAACAATCTCCCCCCCCAATGTGAGCCAGGTGAGTTTCAAACTTGAGACCTATCGCTCTAATACCACTTGTTGGAATCATGATTGTCGTTAGACAAAAACCAGCAAGCTTTAGTCTCTACTACAATCGCCAGAGTTAGGATCCACGAGAGGCAGTAATTTCATGTCGCGAAACACACGGGGAGCATTGAACCCAATGTCCAACAATGTTGAATCTGAAAAACTAAAAGAACCAATGGTGGGGGTCCAAATGGAATAGGTGGGTGGCCACCAATATCCACCTGGATGATTCCTTCCATAGATCATATAAGTTCATCCCCTGCAACCACATGACATGACTTCACAACATTTAGAGTCAACATATAAATATATGTACCTCATATTTTTTTTCTTTGATTCATCCTGTAGCAATTTTACTAGAATGAAGAACTTCATTCTCTTGACTTGCTTCATCAATATGTCAACATATCATAATCCCAGAATTCTGTAACGTACAATTCTCGATGAAACCTTTTTCTTTCTTTCTAACCAGTGAATCCATAGATAACTCCATTAGAAAATGTCAGCACCTGCTTCCATATTGATTATTGAATGATGACCCTTGATCTTGATGACTGCCTTCAATCAATGTTGTTTATCAATGAGGTTTCCAGGAGCTTCTTCTTCAAGTGCTCCTCTCATGCTTCTATCATGATTCTTTTAATATACATTTCTTCCTATCATACTATTTTACAACCAATAGAAATCGCTTAAAGAGAAAGATGATCTCAATCATAATAGAGATCTTTTGCTTATTCTTTCTTAGATTTATTTGTATCAGGTCCAAGTTCATTACATCCAAAGCATTGTACTTTGTCCATATTTCTTCTTTTATTCTGAGGACAAAATTTTCCAAATCTTCCTTTCTTCCTAGACATGGCCGCAAAGCCTTGATTCCATTCACTTGATCATGTATCAGATTTGGATTTCAATCTTGGTTCCTCTATTTTACATAGATACCATAGATCGTGGAATGGTGTTTCTTATTTTTTTCCCATATAAGCTTGAAGTGGAGTTTCCTCATTCTTCCAGTAGAGAATTCAGCACCACTGTAGTCATTTTATTATCAGACATTACTTCTCCCAATTCTTGCAATTGGTCTCTTATTTCATAAAATCCTCATAAAATATTAAGTGATTCCTTCCTCTCTTGATAATTTCATCTTGTATAGTTCTTGTCTCAGATAGATTTCTTCTCCTGCAGTACTCACAGAGAATAGCTCCACTAGAATACCTCCATAGGGTATTAGTGGGTCCTTAATGGATTCTATGAGAATCCTCTGGGCTTTGATTTCTCCTTTCATGTATTTGGCATGAGCTAGAGCATCTTCTTTTTAGGGTTGAATTGTATATCCTTCGATGTAGCCCATAACTTCATCTTCAATTAGATTCAAATTTCTCCTCTTCTTCCATGCACTAAAGTTTGATGACCCAACCAATTTGTTTCTCTCTTTGCAATAAGTCATTTTGACAGATTTAGATAAGGTCATAGATACTTACTTGAGTAGAGTGGCTTCCTCCTTCTAGCAGATTCCTCGATGATGATGATGAAGATGACGTCAGGAAATTCCTCTTACATTGAATTCTCCAATGTAGGTGTTCTTGAATCCTTGATGATAAAGCATGTCTTCCAAAAAGATGATGTCTCTTCCAACAATGTCTTGAATATAAATCCTTTATGGCAAAGATTATCTTCTTGATTAGTGGATCCTTTGAAGAATATTCCTTGCAAACTGATCTGGTCTTTTAACCCAAACTTTGATCTTTTCTTCCTTGAGTGTCTTCTTGTCAAGTAGCCCTTGTGTTCAGAACCTTAGCACCTTAGCTCTGATACTATTTTTTTAATCCAATAGTACACATGAAACCAATCACTTTATAAGAAAAACATAAATAAGCAATGCATCTACATTGAAAACCAAAAATACAATTATTCAATGATATTTTTCTTGGTTGATCTGAGATTCCTGTGGGAACAAGTTATGACACTATGATCTTCCATAGTAGACCCCATAATAGACAATGATTTCTTATACCCAAAGGGAACATGTAAATATAGTCCCAATGAAATTATTCATTGACAAGCAGTTGTTTGTATGTGAAATTTATAGTTTATTAACCATTTGTGACTAAGAGACAAACTATATATATCATGCACACCAATAAATTTGGATGCCTTCTCTTTCATGAAAAACTCTTTATTATTGGAGTATTCTCCAAATGAACAATGAGAACTGAACAATGAAAACCTATAGCAATATATGAACCCTATAATATTCCCATGAATGTGTCGAATGGACAACCATTTATATGTAACATATAGTTCTTGTTAAAGTTTCTAGAAACATAAAAATCTATGTTCATAATATACATGGAAATGATGTGTTTATATTTAACAATATTCAACTAATCATATTGTATGAAGAGGATAGAAAAATGTGATAGGTTCTAATGATTAGTTGGGAGGAACATATACATGTGAAATCCTAAAGGATAAACAACCCAAGATTTTCAACGCCAATTTTAAACTTAGCAATCACATAATTATTACCACAACATCAGAATAATGTCCCAACAATGGCCATAGGTATGGAAATTGTCGAGGCACCATATGAAACATGGTTATACTAGGTTTGGTATTAACTTTATAGTTGGATAGGAAGAGAGAAGTAATTACTATCCTCCAACAATTGAATTGACTTACTTGGTGTCTTACTTGGATATTTTTTTCCCTTATCTTACATGAATTTTTGGAACTCCTAGTATATATGTTTTGGGTAGTTTTGATATCATACTTTGGCTCACTATAACTCTTGGTTGGCTCAAGAAATAAATTGGTTGGTTAAAATAGGAAGACACTTGGTTGATTTGGCTTCCAATTTTTCAGAAAAAGGAGCATATGGGTGTGTTTCTACGTGTATTTTCTATATCACCTATTGGATCCTTGACCACAATGGGAGGGATTGGACCATAAAAATTAGATGGTTGGTCATAAATATAAATGGGATAATGTGACACTTCAATGGTTCACCTTCAAGCCTATAAATATTTAATACCCACATACTATTGGGGTGTCATATAGAAGGTCCAATTCACATCGAAATATCATTGGCCTATGATGGTTGCTAGAACATGGTCTATGGAAATTAGTGGGGTGAAGTGGCTCTCTATTTTCATCTATAATCTACTTACAATATCTTGCTCCTAATAAGAGATTTCATCATTTTTGGACTAGTGGAATATCATGTGATTTGAACTTGATCATGAATCAAAATCTTACATTTAATTCAATGCACTATTATTCAAATGCACATGAGAAGATAGCATAAATTTAATAGGATAATTGAAATATAAATAAAACTTAGATTTATATTAGATGGGAGGGGATATCTTAATGAACTTTAAGTGATATGGAATAAGTTGGAATCCATATAATTGGGAACTTTGATAATATCAATTTTATTTTCATAGTTTTATGCCAAAATAACAATAAATATGTGCTTGCATTCTTAAAATAAATTTTGGAAAACATGTAACATTTTAACTTCAAAAAAAGTTTTGAATGCCTTTTTTAAGTAGATGGTGCAAAGTGCAGTTCCATTAATATGGTAGTTTAAGTATGATTTATATAATTTTAAAGGTACCTTTTGCACTCATGTGCAATGTACATATGTATCTCAAGTAAACAATTATATTATTAAAGTGTAATATATTAGTTCACTAAAATAATTCTCTTGTAAAATAAATTAAGAGGGATAATACTATACCAAAGGGAACAATGCCCCATCCCATGAGTGCTTAAATAATCAATGCATATCATATGGAGTACTATGATTTACGTGTTTGTATTCTTAAAATAAATTTTGGGTTACATGTGTTGATAATTTGGAGGGTTGGAGTTTAATACAAAATCTCTTCTTGATAATTACTTGTGACCTTACTTGTGATACTTATGTCTTCTTCTTTTTCAGTTTAGTTAATATTTCATCTAGTCAATTATCAAAATGCACAAGACACAAAATTTAGGCTCCTGGAGCCAAGGCAAAACCTCTCCCTCTTAGAGAGGAAAACCCGCAAAGAATTCTTCTTATAGATCTTCAACTGACAAATACCATGACCCAAACTTAGACCCTTGACCTAAATATGCTTTCAAGAACTTGATTTAGCTTCTTTAACCTTGAATATTCTCTTCACCAAATTACTTATTTATGCATCAACACTTCTTAAGTCTGCTCCTTCAAACTATCCGCAATCATGTAGTTGCCTCTCTGCAATCTGTGGTTGACTGTATGCGATCTATGGTCGACTATCTGTTATTTTTTCTTTACTATCCACACTGTTTGCTTGAAGCTATCCACACTTATATCCAACATTGTATCTGCAGTGCATCTGTCTGCATTCACTGACTAATAAACCCGTAGTATTTTCACACTGAATTCTCCCTTTGTATTCACACAATTAGCTTGTTCTTGTTCGCAATCATTCTCAGAGATGAACGCTCCTTCTTCTGCTCCTTATCCGCACTTACATCTTTTGAATGTCCGCACTGTAATCATGTTATATATCCACTCTATAATCTAGTGTATGTTCGCATTGCTTTCACCTAAAGGTTCATTGTATATCTGCACCTATATCCTTAGATTGATGCATGTTAGGCTTAGTGTTGTTCGCAATTATTCTTTTAGTGTACCTTTAGATTTTTCCTGCAAACCTTCATGTATCAAATTCAGACTTGTCCGTAAATTCTTTCTCTCACAAATGATCTGCAGCCATGGTACTTTTGATGCCCCGAAAATCGTTTCATCAACATTGGGGGATAACCACCCGGTCCGGACCTTAAGACAGCTCCTTTTCCGTTTGGGATGGTGGCTCCGACTGGATATAATGGGACCAGTTTCCCAGTAATGAATAAAAGGGGTGGATGAATGATCAGTTTTCTAATAAGTGATAATGAATGGAGTACTTAATCTATAAGCGAAAAAATAAATGACTATTTTATCCCGGGAAGCTTCTATTCTTAAGTGCAACGTTTGGTGATCTGTGTTTGTCGATAGGCATATAGATGACACTATTCAATAAACAAAGAGATTCATTTAAATAATAATTACTTCGTTCAATTAGTTGAACGAAGTAATTGATAAAACATTGTTACACTTATCTTTTTATATTACTGATACATGAATGATTAGAAGAATAGCAAACTGTAAACATCCAGTAGTGGAAAGTATAAAGACTGTTGTTAAAACACATTCATATATTCAATAATAGCAAGAGGAATCAAACAACAATTTACATAAAAAGAATGAATTCAGACATAGATAATAGTACCATATGAGCTGCAAATCTTTCCCAATGTCAATCGCAATTTGAATTCCTTCTTCCGACTTAGAAATACTTTTAAATAAAGGCAGTAGTGCACATCCACATAAAAGCTTCGTTATCAAAATTTGGAAAAATTGGTCCAGTTTTCATAAAAAATATGCCTGAAGTACAGTAGTGCAACTTCAGGTTTCAGTCATATACAAAAACTTACAACCCTTTCTAAATACATGAAAGGGTCTATAAATACTAAATTAAACTAACAAACTACAAAATTAAAAGGCTACTAAATTGGTATAACCCGATCTTGAATATATCCTCTACATCAATCTGGTAATCGGCAGCATGATTCATCATTCTGACTGTTTGCTTTTTGTCCTGAGTTGGCATATTGCTAGCATTGGTTCCACTTCTTGAGAGCGGCTGAGACGAGAATTGATTTGAGCAGCATAGGTGGCATCGTGTATATCGGGAATGATACACCCGATTGCATCCGTTAAGCATTTGAGGGCGGCTTTCTGGCTGTATGGTTTTACTAGGAAAAACCAATAGGTGTCCCAAGTTAAACTTGTAATTCCTGTAATCAATTTCCCATTCCTTTCTAGCTCTTGACAACATGATTGTTCCAATGTCTTGGGTGATAATAATTTACCTGGTGTACATTGAGAGATCATGTTAGACAAATAGAGAGTATTATTAATCAAGTCAATCAAATTGTTCGTAGATAATCTGCATCTAGAAACCTCTCTCTCTGCTTTCATCAATTGGAACTGCCATTCCATGAATAGAATTTCTTTATGGGATTCTAAGATTTTAGGCAAGTTTGCTGCCTGTCCCTCATTAGTGTTCTGCCAAGTAAGAAAATATGTTAAAGTCTCATCGGCTTGCTCTAAGTCCTGCCTGGCATCAACTGATTTGTTTATTATAGATGTTGTTATGTCACACAGAGGTTCAACTTGGGCAATTTCATGACACAACAATATTATTTGTGTTATGAGTGCCTTATTAATCTGTATTTCTTCTTCTCTGAAATTGGCAGGCTGGGGAAGACTCTTGAACTTCTCTACTTGAGCTGTTAATTGAGCAATTTGCTCATCTTTTGTTTTTACCATCTGTTCATTTATTGCTTTCAATTTTGCCAATGCCTCCGATGATTCTTTCTGTTTCTGAATCGCTTCTGAATCTGCTTTCTGTTGTGCCTCCAATAGTTGTGTTTGTAGTGAGGCGATCGCTTGATCCTTTTCTTTCAACAAATTGCTCACCTCCAATGCCTTATCCATGGTGGCTGCCGAATAGGCACCAGCATATTGGGACAACTTTGTCAGGTCATCGGAGGGGTTGAATTCTTCCTTCCACACTACATTGGATGTTACTGTTTGTTCAGGGAACAGGGAAGGTTGATCAATCCTTCTCCTTTTCCGTTGTTGCTTTATTACAGCCTTGTGTTTTGGGCTATAGAAAACATCCCATGGAGGAATATCTTCTACCTGCAAAATAATTTGATCTGAAGGATCCTTGGGAATTATTTATAATCCTGTAGTTGGGGGTAGACCGCTGGTTTCTTTGCTTGGAACCTTTTTTGATACTGTATCCTGTATATTGGCCGCTTTGGATGTATCGGCATTCTTTGAGCTCTCAAGATCGCTTATAATTGAATCAAATTGTTGCCATTCCTGGAGCAATTTTGGATCAATCTGAGTGTCAACATTCACCTTCTTGCTGCTCTGCTCCTGTTTCCTTTCCTGTTCCTAATCACGTATTCTCTGTGCTTCCTCTTCTTTTCTCTGTGCTTCTTCTTGTTCTTTCCTCTTTGTCTCTTCCTGTTCTTTCCTCTAGAGTTCCTCCTGCTCTCTTTTTTGGACTTCTTCAGAGATTTTGGATGTAGCAGGATGTTTGCTGGTAAGCTGATGTTCAGGCTCGCTTGATTGTATCATCGGGGCAGTGGCTAACAAATCTAGAGGCAGAGTTTGCAACCTCTGCTCTCTAAGTTTGTTAAATTCAACTAACCCGTCGTCATGGTATCTAATTTTAGCTATCTCTTGAACCTGAAATATAGACTCGGCCGAGGAGAAAAGGTCATCAAACTCGTCTTCCTTATGTTCAAATTTAGTGAGTTTGGCCTGATCTAGAACATTATAGACTACCTTTTTCGGATCAAAGCGTCTGTTAGGCAGAGTGGCGAGTTTTAACATATTAATATTTTCCGCCTCTTTCTCTGTGTGTTTATAATCACGCAGAGTATAGACGCCACACCTTAGAGGGAAAGGAGGCCAGACTTGCTTCTTTGAATTCCTGAGAGTCTTTGTAGCTGATGCAGATGTAAGCTAATATGCTATCTCTCGAGCTAAAAGTTTGTCTGGTATATACAAGGGGAGGACATGAGGTCTAGCCTGGCTGCCGAAAACTCTTACATAAGTGAATTTTTGCTCTCTAAACCAGGTTCCTAGGGCTGTCAAGTCAATCTCTGCTTGAGAGGAGATCTTAGGAGTAGGTCTAGCAAAAATTGCATAGTAAATAGGTAGCATGAGTCCATTGCAGAGTTGATATAGGTGGTGTTTATAATGGGCTTTCCATAATTTCTGGTGATATATATGAATGGGCATGGGGTCTTGTGGAGTCCATCTCCACCCTAACACTGGAAACTCGGAGTTAAAACAGAGGGTATCTAAAATGTAGGCACTAAAGTAAAATGGAGGGATGATTCTATCAGTAACAAGGGATTTGTTTCTGAAGTCAAGAATAGCATTTGCTAACTTATCCGATAATATATTCCCCCAATCCATGATTTCACTATTACATGCTGCTTCCATCAAAGGTACCATCTCTATGGAAAATTTTGAAGAATCATGCAATCCCCACATTCGACACATCATAGCTCCAGCATAACAATAAGGAGAACATAAGGAACTGACGGAGTACTTACCCGAAGACTCATGTTTGTGTTTTGCCGGGTTTTGTCTCTATTCTCGTATAGGTTCTTAATCAATTTCATTTTCATCTCTAAACTTCTCCAGGAATGCTTTATTATACTTCTTCTCTGGTTCAGGCAAATGGTACATTTGTCTCAAATCATCAGGCTGAAACGAACCAAAAACTCTCCCATCAATAGTGCAGAATATTCTGTTCATAATTGGAATTTCTTCAATGGCCCATCTCACTACATCTGTATATGGAAGAATTTGCTCCCGAGCCGCTACCCTGTGCAGGTAGGAATCAGCCAAATCTTTCAGAGTAGCATCAGATTTCTGGTTCGAGCCTGCTGTAGCCTGTACCGATGTTTTCTGAGGTTCCTCGGCTTCAACCAGGTTGTAAATTCTCTGCCAAGTAGTATTACCGAGACCAAGACATGTGGTATCTGAGATTAATCCTTTTTTTTTTGGTCCCGGATCGGCAGCATGTTGTTCTGTTACCACAGAAGCTGAGGTTGTTCCAGGTTTCTTAGATTTCTTCCCCATTTGGTCTGAACTTGCTACTGCGGAGAAGCTCTGCACAAAAGATAAAATGAACTTAATGCGGAGAATAGACGGCGAAAACTAAGTACAGAAGACTTATGTCAATCAATAGATAATGGAAAATAATCATAAGACTCCTGCGGATGTAATCTCTGAAGGGATTTAGGCGTAACTGCTCCTTAATTGGCCGTTTAAACCTGTCAATCAATTAAATGCTCATTATATCTTTCGTTTGCCGAATAGCCTATTTAAGCGCGGATTTGGTTTTTATTGGGCGATTGGGCGCAAGTGAATCACTATTGGGAAGCGGAAAGGCTTTTTAATAATAATTAACATAATATGTCGAAGCCATATCAATCCTTTTTGAAAGTTGTGCTTGGCTTTATCGCGATCGGCGATCGGAGGAAGACTTGGGCAGTTTTATTTGAGTTATCGTAGAATCCCCGATCGCCGATAGCGATATCGCTTAACTCGCATCGGGAGCTTTTAAGGAAGGAGTTTTGTTGAGTTCAGATCGCATTCCTCGATTGCCGATAGTAATATCGCATCGAAGCCAGGAGAGGTGCCTAGTGTTGTGATTGTTTTATTTTCCTGATTGCCGATGATTTATTAACTCAAAAGGTTTTTATAATGTTTTGTTTGTTTTCGGATTTTTTAGAGGAATGATGAGTTAATACCAATTTAATCTAAAAGGGACCCATTTCATATTATAATTCTCTAAAGTAAAATTTTATGAAATGGGGGGTTGTTGTATAGCACAACAATTGGCGATTCGCTGGGAGAAACAGTTATCTATGAGAAATATTGGAATATTTAAACTTTCTTTATATAGAAATATTTATCAAAAAGAAAGGAAGATTCTAATATAACTAAGTATACATACATTCTAAATATAATAAAGGCTATTTTTGCTCATTTCTCCTCTTGTTAAAATTAAATACATTCTAAGTTTTAAATTGGCCTCTATTGGTCGATAATGATAAAACAAAACACCTTTCCAACTCAGCCTTTTTGATTAACTCCTTTGTCATAGGTAGAGCCTCTGCTGCCAGCAAACGTTCATAGTTTCGACAGGGATACCTTTTAACCATTTGATTGTCCATGACCCCTCCCATCTCAGAGTATGATTAAAAGAATGAATTCAAAATATGTTTTCATATTTTGTATTTCTTTTTCTTTTACGTTATTTTGTAAGATAAAAAGCCATTGTCCTGGTTTGGTTGCCAGCTGTTTGACAATGCCATTCACTGGTTGTAATCTAATCGAACAAGTTGGCTCGTGATGAGACCCCTTGTCTTATGCTTATAAGCCATTACCCTGTTTTGGTATGCAGTGTTGGTAATGTCGATTAAACTATTTTCCAATGATCATGGTAAGCAGGCTTGTGATAAGACCCCTTATCTTTATATCATATGTTTTAGAACTACACTCTGAGTAATCATAAACTTGGATGAATGGGATGGAAAATTTTCTCCTTAAGAGAAAATGGATGACAAGGTGAGAGTTGAAGATACTAAGATTGAATCAGTTTCTGTTTTGATATTGATAATCCTTTTGTGGCCAGTTTAAAAACATTAAAATGATTTACAGTACTTCTAAATCTTGAGGAGATTTTACAAAAATAAAATGAGTTTTTCAGAAATGTGAATATAACTAATTCCATAGAAATTGTCTTCCCCTTTTTTTTTTTAAAGGCTTCTTTTTTCAAAAGTAAATATTAAAAGTACTTCTTTAGAGCAACTTTTCAATATAGCAAAGGCCAATAGAAGCTATTTTACAACTTTATTTCCTAATGGTCCTAAAAAAATTATAAATCCTACTAAAACTAAAAGAGAAGGGTTACCTTCTCAATTGAATAATTTCTTTAGGACGAGGCCATTAACAGGAAGAGAGTCCCTCTTTCCTGATAGATCTTGTAATATGAATGTCGAATGGCCTATCTTCTCGCTGATCTGAAATGGTCCAAGCCACATCTTTTGGAACTTGGTGTGTTTACCTTTATCCTCATGGGCTTTATCCCATTTCAGAACTAGATCACCAACCTGTAACTGTTTAGAACTAGATGAAGCTAAATCAAATGATTTTTTGATTATCTGATGATGTTTTTCATGAGTAATTTTGGCCTTTTCTCTTTCTTCTTCTAATTTTAAAATTTGATCATGTCTGAGTTGGATAGAAGAAGAGGGGCTTTCTTCAATAAACTGAACTAGGGCTAGAGAAGGAAGTGCTAGATTGGTTGGTATTATTGCTTCTTTCCCATATACAAGATTGAATGGAGAAGTACCTATGGAGGCCTTCTGCGTTATTCTATCAGCCCATAGTGCGAATATTAAAGATTTGTGCCAGTTTTTATGATTCTGTTCAATAGTTTGCTTAATGATTTTAAGTAGATTTTTATTGGTAGACTCTGCTAGACCATTACCCTGGGGATAGTAATTTGCAGAATATTTCAATTTAAATCCTCTTTTAATAGCGAACTCAAACATGGAATTTCCAGATAAATAAGATGCATTATCAAAAACAAGAGCATTTGGGACACCAAACCTGGTAATGATGAATTGATCTATAAATTCTATAATTCCTTCAGAGCTTGTTGTCTTTAACGGAATTGCTTCAACCCACTTGGTAAAGTAATCAGTAGCAGTAAGGATATACTTATGTTGTTTGGAGGACTGTGGAGTAATTTCCCCAACGATATCCAATCCCCATTGTTCAAAAGGTTGCTCAATGCTGACTGGTTGCAAAGGGAAAGCTGATTTTCTTTGTCTTCCACTGGAGGTTTGACAACTTTGGCATTTCCTTACATATTCGTGAGTATCTCTGAATAAAGTGGGCCAATAATACCCAGCATGAATGATTTTGTGAGCTGTTGTGTCAGCTCCAAAATGTCCTCTGGCTGGTCCATCGTGTAGCTCCTGCAAAACCTTTTGTGCTTCAGGTTTTTCTAGGCATCTTAATAAAACTGAATCATAGTTTTGCCTAAAAAGTACATCATCAATGATTATGAAGTTTTTTGCTTTTAATCTAATGGCCCGTTTGTTTTTATAAGAAAGATTAGGAGGTGCATATCCATTTTTCAAATAAAAGATTAAATATGCGTATTGAGATTCAGAATTGGTAATACTTATCTGGTTGATTTCTTCAATATGTTCTGTATCACCTGATTCTGGAATGTTAGATGCTCCTGCTAACAACCTGCAAAAACCTTGGCCTCTAACAATCTTTGCTGGCTTGATTTCCAAGTCATACTCTTGAAGTGCTGTAACCCAATTTGCCCTTTTCTCACCTAATTCCCTTTGGATCAGTAATTGCCTTACTGCAGAAAAAGGAACTAAAAGGAACTAAGGGCCTGTAGTGTTTAATGGCTTTATACACAGCAAAGGCTTGTTTCTCAACTTCGGAGTAATTTAGTTCTGCACCCTGGAAATTTGAACTAAAAAATGAAATCGGTGCTTCCAAGTCGTGATCATTAATCTGAGTGAGTACCGCTGCATAAGATGAATCGGATGCAATAGTATACAATGTGAAATGATTAGAAAAATTGGGAGTGTTTAAAGCGGGGGCATTGATTATTGATTGTTTGATTAAATCAAATGCTTCCTTTTCCACAGATCCCCATCTAAACACTGCATTTTTCTTAATCATGGTTTGTAATGGTAAAATGATGTGAGAAAAATCGGGAACAAATCTTTTGACAAAGTTGATCTGACCTAAAAATGACTGCATGGATTTTTTGTTATGAGGAAATGGGATTTCAGAAATTTCTTTAATCCTGTCAGGATCAATATAAATACCATCTTTGGAAACGATAAAGCCCAAGAGCTTTCCTTGTTTTAGAGCAAAGAAGGATTTTTTGGGATTGAGTGAAATACCATACTTTTTACATCGTTCAAAGATTTGATTCAAATCATGTAAATGGTTGGACCTATTTTTAGAAAACACAGTAATGTCATCTAAATAGACGACTACTGTTTTATTGATCAATCCTTTGAAGGCTATATCCATTGCTCTTTGGAATGTGGCTCCTGCGTTAATAAGTCCAAAAGGAATTTTCTGATAGGCGTAAGTTCCCCATTTTGTTCTGAAAGTAGTTTTGAGTCTGTCATCAGGATGGACCAGAATTTGGTTGTATCCTGAAAAACCGTCTAGAAAGGACATTAGCTCAGAACCTGCTACCAAATGGAGTATCTGCTCCATGGTAGGTAATGGAAAATTATCTTTTTGGCTTGCCTTATTCAGATTTCTGAAATCTATACAAATCCCGATGTCACCATTTTTCTTCCTAACAGGCACCATATTGGAGACCCAGTTTGAATGCCGGACAGGAAAAATAATCTTTGCTTTCAAGAGTTTATTGAGTTCTGATTTTATCTGACTCTCTAAGTTTGGATGTATTTTCCTCAATTTTTGTTGAACTGGTTTTTGTTCAGAAAGCATTGGAATGGTATGTTGGATGATTGATGTATCATAAGTTTTTAAGTCATCATACTTCCAAGCGAAGACATGTTTATTTTTTCTCAATAATCTAATGAATGCTATCCTTTCTTCGACAGAAAGCCCTAGTCCTAAATTGACATTTTGAGGATTCTGCTCAATACCGAGATTTATCAATTCAAATCTTAAAGTAGAACTTTGGAGTTTTGAATTGGTTACCTGTTTAAACCTGTCTTTAATATCATAGAGATCTTCCAGTTTGACCACAGGTTTTGGTATTGATTTTTCCTCATGCTTTTCTTTCATCTGAAGATCATGATCGTTTTCATCAATGATCTGATCATTGTAGGACTCATCGGAAGTTAAGAAATGTAAGATGTCTTCATCGTGATTAAACACTCGCCAATTGGTGACATTGTCAGGAATTGATGGCCTAAAAATCAACTCTACTGAAAATCTATCTGGGCTATAATCTTCGGAAGGTAGGAGTTTAGAAGCAACATTAGCTAACAAGTCAGATGCTGCATTCTGGGATCTGGGAATAGGTGAAATATTGAATGCTAAGAAATGAGATATAAGTTCCTGGACTAAAGACTGATAGTGTTTGAGGTGATTAGAAAGACAATGGATTGTATTTCGAACTTGTTTTATAACAATCTCTGAATCACCAAACACTTTCAAATATTGGACTTTCAGGCCAATAGCTTTATATAGTCCTTGCACCAAGGCCTCATACTCAGCTGTATTATTCATGCATTCAAATTCTAACCTACAAGAAAGCATTGTTTTTTCTCCCTCAGGACTGACTAGAATACACCCTGCTCCTGATCCTTCACTAGATTTAGAACCGTAAAAATATAAAGACCAAAATAAAGAATTATCAACAATTTTATTTACAGAATTCTCAGTAATATTAACACATCTTGAACTGTCAGTTTGTGAAAAAATTTCAATTTGGGATGTGAAATTTTTTACTAAGAACGGAGATGGTTGGGCAATATAATTGCTAAAGAATGATTCAGAAGAATAATTTCCCAATGTATTATTATTAAATGCAATTGGTTGATTTTCTTGTTCGAACTCTGTGACAGTATGGGTCATGTGTTTCTCCCGATTGATTTTTATTTGATTTGGCTTTCCCCTGTAGGGCAGCCACATATGAGACCAATCGGTAGAAATATACCCATGGAGCTTCTCATACCAATCCCTGCTCAAGATTAATCCATAAAACTCAGGTATATCAGCGATTAAGATATCAATTCTTTGAACTAATCGTGGATCAGCCGCTAACCTGATAGTAACAGAATTTATTTCCCCTAAGACTTGGACTTTGGTTCTATCTAACTGCACAATGTGAATTGAAGACTTTTGGGGTTCTATGTTCAGTTTAGAACAAACTGAAGCTGGCATTATATTAGATGATGCCCCTGAGTCGATTAAACAGTTGTGTAGATTTCGATTGTAGATTTCGAAGGTTAAGAGGAAAGGGGGGATATGGGAATTCGATCTGTCTCCGATTAGAATCGTATCAGTAGCCTCAATTCTACCAAAAGGTGGTTGTCCTGAATCATTTGCAGCTTTAGCACTAGGAAGAGGCGAGGAAGGAACTGCATTTAGTTCCTTAAGAAGCAATTTATGTTGATGTTTTAACTTACTGAGTTCAAACATGGTGATGTTTTCCTTAGTCTTCTTCATGTCATCAATAATATTGTAATCCATTGAATCCGATAATACCAACGTCTTTGATGTTGAAGGTATATTTGAGGACGATGGTTGGTTTTGAGGGACTGTTGCAGCCGGCTTCCTTGTGGGTGCCTTTTCCTTTGCAGTATTAGTACCTGCACTCCTTTTCTTGGAACTTGCTTGGACAGGTTCAGGGGTACTTTTGCTCCTAGTAGTCATAGGAAAAGCTTCTTGTTCAGTCTCGGTGTCGGAGTTTGGCAATATGAAGTCCCACATTCCATGGCATTCAACAACTTCCTCTTCCTCAATTTCATCGGATGATGTAATTGTTTCATCTTCTTCTTCTTCCTCAGGGTCTGAATCTGCATTGGATATAATATTTGGTGGTTTTGACTCAGTCTTCTTAAAATTCCTAAATGATTTCTTTGTTGAAGTTTCCGCGACTTGCTTTTTAATTTCAACCATTTCATTTGACATTGTTTTGAGGACCTTTTGAAGACCCTCCATATCGTATGGATCTTTGGTGTTTTTCTTCTTTGAATCGTCCTTGAAAGACACTTTTTTGGATTTCCTATCTTCGAGAGCAGATTTCTTTTCCAAAGCGATTATACGTTTTTCCACAGCGATGGCTTCTTTCATGTTTTCGGCCAAAGTTGGTTTCGCAGCCCTATCTACAAAAATGGCTATATTTGAAGGTAGGGCTGTGATGTACCACTCGCTTCTAACTTGTTCACTTGGCTTGGAATCGGTGGGAATTTTATTCAAGAGTTTATTGAATCGGGAGTTAAATTCCTTAATTGGTTCTCTAGACTCAATTCTTAGATTTGAAAGGTCATTAATGAGCATGGCCAAGGATCTATCGTCGCCATATTTGGTAAGAAAATGCTCCTGAAAAATATTCCAACTGGTAATGGATCCAGAGGGTAAGGAAAAATACCAAGACCCAGCTGATCCTTGTAATGTGTAGGGGAAAATTCTAACTACAACATCTTCTTGTGTTACTCCTTTTAGATTAACTAACAACATGAAATTATTTATGTGTTCCTCAGCTAATGTTCCAGCATCTGGATTAAACTTTGGTAACCACTTCTTAGGATAATCAGGTAATGGATGTAATGGTGCAGGCATAGTGACTGCACCAGGACTGTTCCATGGATTTTGAGCCATCTTGGGAGTACCAACGTTTGACTGTGGTGTTCCAGGTGATTGGGGAGGAGGTAGTAATAAAGACTGAAAAGGTTGTGATGTTGAAGGTGGTGACCCCTGTTGAAAAATAATATGTAATGGGGAAGTGGGTGTTTGACTTCGCACTGGAGATGATGAGATGGAAGATGATGGAGAAAAGGTCTCACTATCAGAACCTTCAGTGTTCTTTTCTGCCTTTTTTCTTCGGGGTAAAGGTAACTCAGTTGGTTCAATGCCAAGTTTTTCGCTTTGAAGTCTGGTGAGATGATGAGGTAGGTGGAATTGCGAAGTCTGACTGCCTTGAGATACTTCAGATCTCTGAGGTGATATGGAGAAGCCTTGAAGTTTCTGGATGATAGACTGAACTTCAGGGGACTCCGGACTTAAACGTTCTGAAGCATGGTGTGATTGAGCAGTGATAGTTGATCCCTCTTCTTCTCGTTTGGACACTAGTGTTTCAGAATGCAAACGGGAGGTCTGAGGTGAGGTGGAGGGTGATTTACTCTGAGAATGGTCTGTAGGTTTTGATTTACTCGCCATTCATAGTTGACAAGGCCCTCCTTCTAGCACCAAAAATGTTGATGCCCCGAAAATCGTTTCATCAACATTGGGGGATAACCACCCGGTCCGGACCTTAAGACAGCTCCTTTTCCATTTGGGATGGTGGCTCCGACTGGATATAATGGGACCAGTTTCCCAGTAATGAATAAAAGGGGTGGATGAATGATTGGTTTTCTAATAAGTGATAATGAATGGAGTACTTAATCTATAAGCGAAAACGTAAATGACTATTTTATCCCGGGAAGCTTCTATTCTTAAGTGCAACGTTTGGTGATCTGTGTTTGTCGATAGGCATATAGATGACACTATTCAATAAACAAAGACATTCATTTAAATAATAATTACTTCGTTCAATTAGTTGAACGAAGTAATTGATAAAACATTGTTACACTTATCTTTTTATATTACTAACATATGAATGATTAGAAGAATGGCAAACTGTAAACATCCAGTAGTGGAAAGTATAAAGACTGCTGTTAAAACACATTCATATATTCAATAATAGCAAGAGTAATCAAACAAAAATTTACATAAAAAGAATGAATTCAGACATAGATAATAGTACCATATGAGCTGCAAATCTTTCCCAATGTCAATCGCAATTTGAATTCCTTCTTCCGACTTAGAAATACTTTTAAATAAAGGCAGTAGTGCACATCCACATAAAAGTTTCGTTATCAAAATTTGGAAAAATTGGTCCAGTTTTCATAAAAAATATGCCTGAAGTACAGTAGTGCAACTTCAGGTTTCAGTCATATACAAAAAATTACGACCCTTTCTAAATACATGAAAGGGTCTATAAATACTAAATTAAACTAACAAACTACAAAATTAAAATGCTACTAAATTGGTATAACCCGATCTTGAATATCTCCCCTACAGCAATCTGGTAATCAGCATCATGATTCATCACTCTGGTTGTTTGCCTTTTGTCCTGAGTTGGCATATTTCCAGCTTTGGTTCCACTTCTTGAGGGCGGCTGAGACGAGAATTGATTTGAGCAGCATAGGTGGCATCGTGTATATCGGGAATGATACACCCGATTGCATCCGTTAAGCATTTGAGGGCAGCTTTCTGGCTGTATGGTTTTACTAGGAACAACCAATAGGTGTCCCAAGTTAAACTTTCAATTCCTGTGATCAATTTCCCATTCTTTTCTAGCTCTTGACAACATGATTGTTCCAATGTATTGGCTGATAATAATTTACCTGGTGTACATTGAGAGATCATGTTAGATAAATAGAGAGTATTGTTAATCAAGTCAATCAAATTGTTCGTAGATAATTTGCATCTAGAAACCGCTCTCTCTACTTTCATCAATTGGGACTGCCACTCCATGAATAGAATTTCTTTATGGGATTCTAAGATTTTAGGCAAGTTTGCTGCCTGTCCCTCATTAGTGTTCTGCCAAGTAAGAAAATTCGTTAAAGTCTCATCGGCTTGCTCTAAGTCCTGCCTGGCATCAACTGATTTGTTTATTATAGATGTTGTTATGTCACACAGAGGTTCAACTTGGGCAATTTCATGACACAACAATCTTATTTGTGTTATGAGTGCCTTATTAATCTATATTTCTTCTTCTCTGAAATTGGCAGGCTGGGGAAGACTCTTGAAATTCTCTACTTGAGCTGTTAATTGAGCAATTTGCTCATCTTTTGTTTTTACCATCTGTTCATTTATTGCTTTCAATTTTGCCAATGCCTTCGATGATTCTTTCTGTTTCTGAATCGCTTCTGAATCTGCTTTCTGTTGTGCCTCCAATAGCTGTGTTTGTAGTGAGGCGATCGCTTGATCCTTTTCTTTCAACAAATTTCTCACCTCCGATGCCTTATCCATGGTGGCTACCGAATAGGCACCAGCATATTGGGACAACTTTGTCAGGTCATCAGAGGGGTTGAATTCTTCCTTCCACACTACATTGGCTGTTACTGTTTGTTCAGGGAACAGGGAAGGTTGATCAATCCTTCTCCTTTTCTGTTGTTGCTTTATTACAGCCTTTTGTTTTGGGCTATAGAAAACATCCCATGGAGGAATATCTTCTACCTGCAAAATAATTTGATCTGAAGGATCCTTGGGAATTATTTCTAATCCTGTAGTCGGGGGTAGACCGCTGGTTTCTTTGCTTGGAACCTTTTTTGATACTGTATCCTGTATATTGGCCGCTTTGGATGTATCGACATTCTTTGAGCTTTCAAGATTGCTTATAATTGAATCAAATTGCTGCCATTCCTGGAGCAATTTTGGATCAATCTGAGTGTCAACATTCACCTTCTTGCTGCTCTGCTCCTGTTGCTTTTCCTGTTCCTGATCACGTATTCTCTGTGCTTCCTCTTCTTTTCTCTGTGCTTCTTCTTGTTCTTTCCTCTTTGTCTCTTCCTGTTCTTTCCTCTGGAGTTCCTCCTGCTCTCTTTTTTGGACTTCTTCAGAGATTTTGGATGTAGCAGGATGTTTGCTGGTAAGCTGTTGTTCAGGCTCGCTTGATTGTATCATCGGGGCAGTGGCTAACAAATCTAGAGGCAGAGTTTGCAACCTCTGCTCTCTAAGTTTGTTAAATTCAACTAACCCGTCATCATGGTATCTAATTTTAGCTATCTCTTGAAACTGAAATATAGACTCGGCCGAGGAGAAAAGGTCATCAAACTTGTCTTCCTTATGTTCAAATTTAGTGAGTTTGGCCTGATCTAGAACATTATAGACTACCTTTTTCGGATCAAAGCGTCTGTTAGGCAGAGTGGCGAGTTTTAACATATTAATCTTTTCCGCCTCTTTCTCTTCGTGTTTATAATCACGCAGAGTATAGACGCCACACCTTAGAGGGAAAGGAGGCCAGACTTGCTTCTTTGAATTCCTGAGAGTCTTTGTAGCTGATGCGGATGCAAGCTGATATGTTATCTCTCGAGCTAAAAGTTTGTCTGGTATATACAAGGGGAGGACATGAGGTCTAGCCTGGCTGCCGAAAACTCTTACATAAGTGAATTTTTGCTCTCCGAACCAGGTTCCTAGGGCTATCAAGTCAATCTCTGCTTGAGAGGAGATCTTAGGAGTAGGTCTAGCAAAAATTGCATAGTAAATAGGTAGCATGAGTCCATTGCAGAGTTGATATAGGTGGTGTTTATAATGGGCTTTCCATAATTTCTAGTGATATATATGAATGGGCATGGGGTCTTGTGGAGTCCATCTCCACCCTAACACTGGAAATTCAGAGTTAAAACAGAGGGTATCTAAAATGTAGGCACTAAAGTAAAATGGAGGGATGATTCTATCAGTAACACGGGATTTGTTTCTGAAGTCAAGAATAGCATTTGCTAACTTATCCGATAATATATTCCCCCAATCCATGATTTCACTATTACATGCTTCTTCCATCAAAGGTACCATCTCTATGGAAAATTTTGAAGAATCATGCAATCCCCACATTCGACACATCATAGCTCCAGCATAACAATAAGGAGAACATAAGGAACTGACGGAGTACTTACCCGAAGACTCATGTTTGTGTTTTGCCGGGTTTTGTCTCCATTCTCGTATAGGTTCTGAATCAATTTCATTTTCATCTCTAAACTTCTCCAGGAATGCTTTATTATACTTCTTCTCTGGTTCGGGCAAATGGTACATTTGTCTCAAATCATCAGGCTGAAACGAACCAAAAACTCTCCCATCAATAGTGCAGAATATTTTGTTCGTAATTGGAATTTCTTCAATGGCCCATCTCACTACATCTGTATATGGAAGAATTTGCTCCCGAGCCGCTACCCTGTGCAGGTAGGAATCAACCAAATCTTTCAGAGTAGCGTCAGATTTCTGGCTCGAGCCTGCTGAAGCTTCTACCGTTGTTTGCTGAGGTTCCTCGCCTTCAACCAGGTTGTAAATGCTCTGCCAAGTAGTATTACCGAGACCAAGACATGTGGTATCTGAGATTAATCCTTTCTTGTTCGGTCCCGGATCGACAGCATGTTGTTCTGTTACCACAGAAGCTGAAGCTGTTCCAGGTTTCTTAGATTTCTTCCCCATTTGGTCTGAACTTGCTACTGCGGAGAAGCTCTGCACAAGAGATAAAATGAACGTAATGCGGAGAATAGACGACGAAAACTAAGTACAGAAGACTTATGCCAATCAATAAATAATGGAAAATAATCATAAGACTCCCGCGGATGTAATCTCTGAAGGGATTTAGGCATAACTGCTCCATTAATTGGCCGTTTAAACCTGTCAATCAATTAAATGCTCATTATATCTTTCATTTGCCGAATAGTCTATTTAAGCGTGGATTTGATTTTTATTTGGCGGTTGGGCGTAAGTGAATTACTATTGGAAAGCGGAAAGGCTTTTTAATAATAATTAACATAATATGCCGAAGCCATATCAATCCTTTTTGAAAGTCGCGCTTGGCTTTATCGCGATCGGCGATCGGAGGAAGACTTGGGCAGTTTCATTTGAGTTATCGTAGAATCCCCGATCGCCGATAGCGATATCGCTTAACTCGCATCGGGAGCTTTTAAGGAAAAGTTTCGCAGTATTCAGATCGCATTCCCCGATTGCCGATAGTGATATCGCATCGGAGCCAGGAGGGGGCCCTTGTGTTGTGATTGTTTTATTTTCCCGATTGCCAATGATTTATTAACTCAAAAGGTTTTATAATGTTTTGTTTGTTTTCGGATTTTTTAGAGGAATGATGAGTTAATACCAATTTAATCTAAAAGGGACCCATTTCATATTATAGTTTTCTAAAGTAAAATTTTATGAAATGGGGGGTTGTTGTAT